>JAPDDL010001489.1:0-107352 GCA_027422435.1 Schizopygopsis pylzovi
TTGAACCCACGCCTCCAGAGGAGACTGCGACCTGAACGCAGCGCCTTAGACCGCTCGGCCATCCTGACCCATTTACCAAAGGGGGACCTGACTTGTTGGAACGGCACCTACAGGCAAGGACCTGGAAGCTAGTGTGTTGGTTGTGCTGCCTGGTAGACCCACTGGCCTCGTTGGCGCAGTTAGGCAGCGCGTCAGTCTCATAATCTGAAGGTCGTGAGTTCGAGCCTCACACGGGGCAGTGTGGTGCTTTTTGATTCCTGAGAGCTTTTAGACGAAAGAGCGGTTTTCTCTATTCTATTCCGTGTGCACAGCTCCTCAGGAGAGCGGATGACACTACGTTTTGTGAGAAGCTTTGCGGTTCCAGGTGAATTCCTTGAACCCCATCCAGCAACATTGCATTCAGTCCTATGCCATCCATTGATATACTGTGCAATCGAAATTCAGCGTTCATGCTGGGCTAACGCTGAACGAATGCAGTAATAGCATCCCTCTCATATTCATGCAACATGTGTCAGTGTCCTTGTCAGGTTTTCTTAAGGTTAATGTCATGCTGACATTCAAAATTACGTTTTCTGTCAATGGAAAGGCCAGCTTTCTTGATCCCTTAATGTTCACGAAAAAAAAAAATGTTGGCAAAATGATTGCCCTGCAGGGGCAACGTGCCAGAGGGCTGAAGACTGCAGCTGCTGTCCGCAGCCAAAGGATAGGTTTGTCAGAAGTGGGATTTGAACCCACGCCTCCAGAGGAGACTGCGACCTGAACGCTACCTGACAAAGGATCGTCCGACAATATTTTGGAAATGTTAAGCAATGTCGAACTGCACAGCCAATCGCGTCGAAGCAGTATGACATTCGGGCCAATCGCGTCGAAGTGCTTTAACATTTCCAGCCAATCAAAAAGAGCGATTCTTAACATTTTCTTAACATTCGTGACATTTGACCAACCAGAGTACAGGGGAATGTCGACGGCACGTTTCCGCGTATCACCGCTAGGTGGATGGGTCAGGTGTCAATCAAATTGCCGAACCGCGCCGAAGGTGTACGAAAGAGTGACATTATCTTCGGGGGCGTGTCAGAGGTCAAAAAAGTTCAGGACTGAAGTTCATTACCAACGACGAGCGTCTTTGGCGCGGAGCTCAGCATCATTTTACGGACAGCGAAACTTCATTTTATAATCAAATACAGCGTTATAACGGACAACGACAGGTAAGAAATTATAATGTAATTGCATACTTCTAACATACATGTTTTAATTATTTGTATTTATTTAATTAGCGTGTTGTTTTTAATTATTTGCTGAATGGCATTTGCGTCTTAAAAAGTTTGCCATTTGTTTAATGTATTTGCATTATAGAACAACACATTAGGCTTCAGTACAAACATGTACCTGATCCCATTCATTAGACAATATGATGGTATTATATTATATTTTTATTATAATATTATGTTATAACTTACACCAATGTAAACAAGGTGTCATAATTGTTTATAGACATTTATGTAGATAATGTTGTAGGTATTTTGAGATTTATGTCATACTGCTAATGAAAAGCTACATTAAAGGGTTGTGTGTACTGGGAGATTCAGAGATTTGAAAAGGTGGGGGATGGGATGGTTAATGAATGGGTGGTTTGAAGGTGTGAAATGTTCCTCTCTTCTTTGTCTCTCCTTTACAGAGAGATGCCAGCTGTAACATTATATATAAGATAAATAGTTACTCATGTCCTAGAAATTAATTATTTAATATATGAATGTAATTAAGTATGTTATGCTCTGTTAAGGGATTCTCTTGTATTATGCATTACATTTGTTACAATGCTTACAGATTGATAAATGTCCGATGCAGTCTCGTGGCCAGACAACATTGTTTGGAGGTGTGCTGAAATGCATCTGTGGTTTTCACACTCCAAAGGTAACATTAATGTAGCAAGTATTTTTGTTATTACTATTTACTGAAATTGTTTTCTTTCTGAATTTATGATATGTATATATTTTTTTTTGGTTGTCTTAAGCAGCCCACTGTCTCTACTGGACCAGCACAAAGGGTGTTGGAACAACCTGCTGCTGCTGGAACAGCAAAAAAGGCCATGGAGCAAAATCAGCCTGACCCCCTCCCCCAGCCTCACCCCCTTCCCCAGCCTCACCCCCTTCCTCAGCCCCAGCCTACTGCACCGGTGGCAACAAGATTTGCACCACAATTGTCAATGGTAAGAATTAAATGTATTATTTTTTTTAAGCATTTTAAGTATCAGTTCAGTTCAAATTCGAGGAAGTACAGAAAGTAAGAAGAAGAATAAAGAAAAAGCAAGAAAACTTTGAGAGGCTGGCTGAGACCTGTTAATTGTCACACCTCTTGTGCAGTGGGGGCAACTATTGTCTGCTGATTGGTCAGTTTGAATATCTCAGATTTGGTTTAAGTCACATGGTCAAGGATGAAAGACAAATGTAACCTGTGTGCTTTCTCTCTTTCATCTCTGGGCTCTACTCTTGGATTGTCCACTTCCTCTCTAACTGAGCTCTGCCTGGGTTGAAGGTCACTGAGCTAGACTCGTGTTCCTTATGGCATCTCTCTATACTTCTCACGTGTTAACGCTACATTTTATCTTTTTCATTCTCTATCTCAGGTAAAATTCCACATACACTACACACTGGCTATTATTAATTGTAGACATATTAATAATTATCCCATCATGCAAATACTTTGTAGGTATTTCAAGAGAAACCTAAGTCAGTACTGCTAATAAATCATTCTGCTTATGGACTACATTTCCGTTCTAAAAGAAGTGATTTGAAAGCTGCATTTACTTAAAATAGTAATATTAGTATAAATAGTAATAAATGCTATTATAACACATTCTGTCTTACCTGAAATTCTATTCTCACTGAAATGCCCATTTTCTGCCACTTTTTAGTTTACCAAACCAAGATTTACTGGCTCTCACATTGCTGCAGCAAAGCCAAATCTTAGTGTGGCCAGGAGACCATCTCAGGTTGAAGACCAGCACAGCAGTATCTAGTGTCTCAATACCAAGCACTACTGTCTATGTAAATACTAGCATAATCTACATTGTATTCTATGAAGACATGTTCCATGTTCCATTCTATCTAAATTATTAAACTTTGATAAATATTTTTGGTCAGAAAACCATATTTTAATAAAGATAAAAAGCTATATAATACATAATAAATAGATTTCATACAAACTACCAATCAAAAGTTTTGGGTCAGTATGTTTTTTATGTTTTTTTTTAAGAAATTGATATTTTTTTTGAACAAGGAGGCATTGAATTGATCAAAAATCTCAGTAAAGACATTTAATGTTACAAAAGATTTCTATTCAACTCGTAAAGTTAGAAAGGATTTATATTTAGAAGAAATACGGTTAATTCTGAAAACACCTCTGTAATGCAGTTTTATTAAACATCAGCCATTTTCAAATTTTCAACTAATAGTAATAAATGTTTATGTTCAATAGAGTGATTTCTGAAGGATCATGTAACACTGAAGACTGGAGTAATGATTCTGAAAATGTATTCTTGCCACCATATAAATAAATTACATTTCACAATTTTAAATTGTAGTAATGTTTCACAATGTAACAATATGTTTTTTTATCTTTTACTGTATTTTTGATCAAATGCAATCTTGGTGAGCAAAATAGGTTTCTTTTATAAACATTTGGACCCATAATTTTTGAACTGTAGTGTATGATTTAATCTAGGATGAGTTAAAGTTATTGTAATGTTATATTTACAAAATCTCTTTTATTTCACTTCATGATTGTACAGACACCAAATCCTCACGTTCCAGCCCTGGTCCCCAGAGCCACTGCAGATGTGTCCAGTCCTGCGCAGCCATGCGGTATTGTCTCAGTAAGTAATTTAATATTCTGTTGGTCTAACATTTTTAAATCAACACAATTCTTAACTCTTAAGAAAGAAATGTATCTATTTTATGCTTTTCAATTAAAGTATGTCTAGAGATGTGAAAAGGCTCACATGCCCTGAAATTTGAATATGATTTTTATAACCTGTAGATTCTTAGAACAATTTAAAAAAATCAACAATCAAAATATTGTCGTAATGTCAATTGAGTTGACTTGATACTAATTTACTAATTATAAACAACGTGTAGATGTTAACATATTCATGTGTCAAAATAAAGAGAGATTGTTTATATCAGTTTCATTGTCATACTAATCACTGCAATACCAAAGGTATTTCAAGTGAAAACTATATTTGCAATGATAATTTTATGTGAAAGAAGTCATGGATAAAAATAAAAATGCTTATTAAATGAATTTCTTTCCTTGACTGAATATTTTGTATTTTTTTCCTTAACAGACAGCTCCTTCTGGGTCATTATTGCGAGGTCCATCTGTAGTTCCACTTCCTCGTTTGTGGTCGGAGACCTTGCCACCAGAGGATCACAAGTGGATTGGCAAAAGGCTTTTCAAAATGGGATCCAAGGGAAAGCCAGAGCTTCGTGATAATCTCCAGCTCTGGTATTACCCACCACAGCCAGCACTTATCTACAATCAGGCTCCAGCTCCAGACAGATTCTTTTGTCATTCTTTTCTGCTGTGGATGCCGTACAAGCTGTGGAGGGTCAAGATTCTCTGTCCCAATCCTGCCTGCGGACAACATCAGCTGACAGGAGGTGGTCTGCACAAAAGGGCACGGCAGGTTCTAGACATTGACAGAACATATAACATGGTCACAGAAACCCTCATCTGTACCAAGTGTAGAGCCTTGCATGTGTCCTGGAGTCATACTGTCCTGCAACAGCTAGATCTGGGCCATCGCTCTGATTTTTAGATCATCCTCACACGGAAGTAAGTACACTTTCATTCCTCATCCAGTTATTAGCCCATCATCACATATATATGCAAATACTTCAAAAATCAAATATCTAAAATATATTAATGTGTGGATTTTGCTTTTCCTAAGGCATGCCTGTGATATGCGGGTCATCCGGCTCCTGCGTAAGTGTAGCTTAGGCAATAGCCCCACGTGGGTGATCAAGCAGCTGCGTGAAAACCACAGCGAGCAGTGGCTCGATCGTCTGGCCCGGTACACCACCCAATGTGTAGACATCCTCAATCAACCCGGGGTGATGCCAGTACAATTCCAGGAGTCCCCAGAGCCTACAGTGGTGCCAAGCTGCAAGTGGCTGCTCACCGTTTACAGCCAAGACATCCTGACAAGGCTGGATGAAATCCATGCAAGGATAACATCCACCTATGGCTCTGTGTTGAAGATGGATTCCACTAAAAAGGTTAGTTGTGGATTTTTGTTTATTAATGCTGTTGTTTATATACCAGCATGGCACTGTATCTGTATTTTACATGGTGTCATGTTTGATTACATTTACAGCATGCTTCATATCATGTCTTATTACAGATCACCAAGAAGCTGGCTGGGACAGTGAGGGGAACGGGACTCTGGCTTACCTCTGTTGGCAACTAGTTTGGTCAGGTGCTCATAAGTGTGCTGACAGCCCAGGAAGGAGCAGGACTGGACATGATGGTAGATGGTCTGGTGAAAAGATACCGGCAGGCTGGTGTGGATGCACCTGCTGTGTTGTACGTGGACTGTGGGTGCTGTACCGAGGTGGGCGAGACCAAGCTGAAAACCAGATTCAGAGGCTGGCCAGATCTCACGATACGCTTGGACATCTGGCATTTTATGCGCAGGATTGCCTTGGGCTGTACAACTGATGCCCATCAGCTGTACCCTATCTTCATGTCACGGCTATCAGCGTGCATCTTTGAATGGGATGCGGCTGATGTCTCAATGCTTCGCAAAGCAAAGAGAGAACTGCTGTTGTCCCAGGGTTGGCCTACGCTGACAGATGAAGATGTCAACAAGCATCTGACCAGGGAGGAGCTGGCTCTACATTGCCGGAGGAGGACCTGTGGAGAGGAGACTACCATCCTTCTCCTTGAACAAGTGCTTACAGAGCTCCTGAGTAGCAAGGGCAATGACTCCCTGGGTGTTCCTCTACTGGACAGAGAAAGGATGGAACACATCTGGAGTGTCCAGAAGAAGCACATTAAGTGTATCCAAGACCCCCCTGGTGTTGCGCTCTATACAGAGACAGGGAGCATAACCAAGGGAGGTGTGCTTCTGAAGACATACAGATGTGCCAGAGGCTCCACTTCTCTCGAATCCTTTCATTTACACCTGAGCCGTTTCATCCCAGGTACATCTTTGTCACACACACACTGCACATATGTAAAGAAAGAACATTATTAAGTGGCTTTGTGTGTTTATTTAACACTCCCTAAAACTGTTGTGTCTGTTTACAGGGACAAGTGCAAACAGTCTGAGCTTTCAGATTTATTTGCTGGAGGGTCTACACAGGTGGAACCAGGATCGGGAGGCTGCTTCCCTGTCATCGGAGCCATCAGCTTTACGCAGCTACACATGAGAACTTGTTCACTGTGTAAACAGCAATTATGAAAAGCTGTTTGGCAGGAAATTGGTCCCCACGTTTTGTTCCCCTGCACGATACACCGGTAAGATAATTTATTATTGTTAATTAACTTGCAATTTCTGTGTAATTTTATATTTAAACCTATAAAGTCTACTGTATCTGTATTTTAGACCTCTGAATTATCAACATGATCAAATTTTTTATTGAAACATGCCCTCTGTCGTCTGATTGATATTTTCTATCAAGTAAAAGGCCGTTCAGTGTAACTGTACAAACGTCTACCTTCAGCTCATACTTAACGTCATTTTGCTGTGAAATATTTATTATTAAAAAGTAAGTTATTTTTAGAAAGATTCACTTGGATAGTATTAGTAATAGTTGATGAACATTTACTGTACTGAAGCAACTTAGGTTTACTTGATTAGAAAAGTCAAGTTACATGTAAGTATAACATATGCTCATCAGGTTTTTGAGGAACATTTATTTGTATGTTTCTCAATCATCATTGTATTACATTGCATTATATGTTTTACTCCCACAGTTATAGGTTTATGGCCTCTGAATATTTTTTTTTCTCCTCAACCATGATCTCCATGTTCTTACACTATTACACTATATGAGCTACTACAAACGCCTTATGTATCAAATATGATACACAACAATTGTATTTAATCTGTTTGTTTTTGTTGCAGTGGAGCTCATTGGAGTGCAGTATCTGTTCCAGCAGACTGGTCAGGCACTGCAGGACATGAACCCAGATGCTGAGGAGGCTGCAGAACTGATCGAGGACCTTAATGTTGAGGAGCGAGATGAAGATGAGGGCCTGTAACATCAGCGAGGATCACACCATTGCAGATCCAGAGGTTGTTCTGTCACCACCCTCCTCCACACTTACACTGGGTTCTTCCACCCTGGTCACCAGCAGTGACACGACTGTACTGGGTTCCACATCCACATCCCCTTCCCTGGTCCCTGACCCCACACAGTCTCCTTCATCACCTGGACCCTCAGGGACTGCTGTCTCACCTGTTGCCTATGAAACATCTGTTTCACCTCTCCCCTCAGAGCCAGAGGATGCTGGTCAGGATGATGATGAAGAGACAGTAAGTGCCACTCCTCTGTATTTCTTTCAAATAAATTAGAATAATTCAAACAAGGATGGATCGACATCTACTTCATACTACTGCTTTAAATCCAGACTTTGCTCAGATTTTAAACTAAAGTCATTAGTAGGCAACAAATATGCATTGAGTCAAATCTCAAATTTTATTTCCGTAGTGCTTTGCACTATACATATTGTGTTAAACAGCTTCACATAGATATACAGGAAAATAACAAAATCAATGGAACTAGTTATGGAACTATGCATCAAACAAATGTGATGGAAAAAAATATATTTTGTGCTTTTGTTTTTGAATAGGCTGTTGACTACCAAAATGTCCCAGGATATCAACATGTGGACAGGCTGGCAGAATATCTGGTGGAGCTCCGGGGTCACACAGCCCTAAGTCTGACCAATCAGGAAGCCAACACCATAATTGCACTTTGGCAGAACCTGGATTATCGGGACAAGCAACGGGTGGTGTATGCAGCTCGACACCAGAAGAGACTGCTGAGTGGACACTTCAGAGTACCAAAGACTTCCACTCAAACCCCTGGAGTAGAGAGCACCACCAGAAGTGTGCTGGGTACAAGCAGCGCTCCTGCTCAGTGGCCCGACTGTTGCCGTCTGGTGGAGACCATCTTCATCAGGCTTTGCACTATTCACCCAAGCCCCAAAAGAAAAGGCAAGGGAACACTGTCGAGATGGTCTCTGATCCTCTAAGACTACAGAAGGATAAGGCAGCTTGTACTGGGCAACAGCTTGGTGATGGGAGGAACCTCAATGCAGCTGGTGGAGGTTAACCAGAACACCCTGATTCAGTGGTACAACAACAGACAGAAAAAGCAGGAGCTGTCTGTGTTGCTTCAGGGCATTCAGTTGCCTCAGACACTCCCTGAAGCTCAAGAACCTCTCCAGGCTGCCAAACGCCCACGGACTGAGCCAGAACAACCAGCGGAGCAGCACCAGTACAAGCTACCAAAAAAGCACAGCAGGTCAGGCAAAGCAAAGGCAGACTTCTACTGGACGACCCCCTCTCAGACGCAAGGCACCAGCACAGAGTCCTATGTTATTTACGCCATCAGCACCTGGAGCATCAGTGCAGATGGTACCCAACATACTTATACCAGCAGCACCAGGTTTCCAGGGTGTGCCGATGCTTCAGGGTATGCCAGGGTTCCAGGGTCTGCAAATGGTTCGAAGACTGGCGATGGTCCAGGGAATGCCAATGGTTCAGGGTATGCCGATGCTTCAGGGAATGCCAATGGTTCAGGGTATGTCAACTATGCAGCAAGAGTTACAGCCTACAGTTGTGCAAGGCACCAGTTTACAGCCTGCTACACCAGCTGCCAGTCAGCAAGCCATGCCCAAGCGACCCTACAAGAGAACTGTAGAGGCAAACACTTGCAAGAAGTGCAGGCAGTTTAAAACAAGTGTAACGGGACATAGCCAATACAGGGGCACGGTGTGCTGCCCACAGACTGAGACTATTACAAAAGAACAGTGGTTAGAGGAAATGCGGCGAATCGTTCCCAAATAATTTATATATTTTTATTTATTGTAGTGTTGTATATAGTTGTTTAAATATAGTTCACTATTGTTAATATTTATTTAACTTTTATTGTTGTTTTTTTACATTTAACATTTTAATATTACATTAAATATTTTAATATTAACTGTTTTTTTTATCCTATTTAACTTTTCATTTAACTTGTTATTTATTGTTTTTGAAAACTTGGAATTACCATTTTAATTTATTGTTGTTTGAAAACTTATTTAACATTGAATTGATTTAATACTCATTATTGTTCTGTTGGCATAATTGGAAAATAAAAACAAATTGACAAATGATTGCTTTTTGATTTTTACTTTCATATAACAATATGTCATCAGTACACTGCAAAAATAGAACATGTATATAAAAAAGATCATTTGTACATTTTGTCATTGTCAGACATTTTTCCTTACAAATAACAGATTTGTGTCTTGTATTTATGTAACCTAAAAAAATGCTTAATCATAATCAATAATACAACTACAAATAACAATGATATGCTTAATCAGAATAAACAATTCCAATACACCTACTAAATAACTAATAACAAAAAACACATTTCCATTGATATACTTTAATTTTCATGCAATAATATCAAACAAAGTACATACAGTTTATACATTTTATTAACCTTGAAAATACATCTATTTAATGAAATTAACAGTATTACAAAAAGTTGTCTTTAGCTGGATTCGAACCAACGTCTCGGCGAGCACCTGCAATAGGAAACAGTGTAATATAAATGCGCGGTTTTCCCGCACGAAGAAACCGGAAATTGTATCACTGCGTGGCATGCTAAGGAAGAACTGTCTTTGAACGTCAGATTTCACCCTTTCTTTTCTTTATTTTTCTTTTCTCTTCTTCCCTTTCTCTTTTTCTTCCTTCTTCCCCGCCTTTGACGGACTATTGTTCCCCAGATTTTGGATTGGTTGGTTCTTCGAAGCTCATCCCAGAGTTGCTGTCATAGAAACAGGTCTGTAAGCTTAAACGTGCTCGGGAGCAGGTTTATTTAATGTAAAGAGGATTAGATTGCATCTTTTTACGTTGAATTAATACTTAATCTGTCCTAGCCACTGCTACTTTGTTATAAGTGTATCCTACTGATCCAGGGACAATAATAAAAAATAATAATTTAAAAATAGTTTTGAAAATAATATAATAATGTTGTGTAGTCTATAATAGTATAGACACAGCAAGTTTTACTTGAAATATTTATTATAAAATGATTACTTCATAATTGTAATGGAGTCTTACACACATGCAGTTAATCTTAGATGTGCATTAATTTGAGTGGTGACAGCTATTATGGAAGTGGCTCGATGAAGTACAGGAAATGCAGATAACTTTATCTTGACCCTTAAGCTGCGTTTACACTAGCAGCGACTTTAGTTGGGGGCTGGGGCCAGTGTTGCCAACTATTTTCAATGTAAAGTTGTTAAAGTCTGCTCGAAAAGTCGTTAAATGTCGCTAAATGTCGCTAGATGACGTCATGCGTAAATTTGTATATTAATGACGTAATCATGTCCTATTATATATTTTAGAGTGTGACATTTTAGCTATTTTAAACGTGTGTAATATTCTAGCTTTGTGTATTTGTATTATGTGTAGGTTTTTTAGATTTGTATTATGTATTTATATTTTATAATTTGTATTTTATATTTGTGTATTTTATATTTCTATCTTTAATAAAGTGGTATTTAAAGTTATATGTATATTAGGGATGGGTCACGATTTTCGAATATTCGAATATTCTATTTAATTATAGAATATCGATTAGGTTGTGCGATTATTTTCTAAAGGTGTACCAGGGCTTGACAATAAAGACTGTCCGATGGCGTGAAGGACGCTCGGATTTGTCACTTGCCAGATCGGGCCACTGCAGGTGGTCACTAAATTGTATCATTTGCATGCGATTTTAAGCCTTGTTTGTTTAAAAATGTAAGCGATTAAAAAGCATTTGGGCGCGAAAGACAACTCCTTTGAGTACATGCGCGTTGTGTTCTGTTCTGTGTGAACAGCGCAAGCACAGACTGCTGCGTCTCTGACACCGCGAGACGCCTGAACGGGCAAATACATGAAGTATGTCAAACTACCCCTCTTGGCAAGTAACTTTAGCAATAATTCATCTATATTGAATTTATATACTGAAGTACAGATGCACAGATTTATTTTAGAGCATGCGTGCTTGAACACAAACTGCACTGTCGGCACTCGGGCGCGGCACACATACATAGTGTGTACACAATACATACACACACACTATAGTGTGAGCGCTAACCATGTTAGAGAACGGAACTTCTGATACGTGCAGGCTGATTGCGTGATCAATAGATGTTAAACAATATATTGTGAGAGGGTCGTTTGTTACAGCGTCCCAAACAACTCAAAATAATAAACCAAAGTTAACAAAACCATGCACTCCACAGAGCGCTTCTCTGCCGCCTTCACGTCCTGTTTCACATTAATGAAGCCGTGACGAGCTCCCTGCATTCAAATTATTCGTTTTTTGCTGAAATAATAACGTAATATTCCACTGGTTGATATATTATATTTATATGCAAAATATTTGTGTTGTTTTTCGTGTTAAATGTGAAGAATGACAGGTTGGATGCCACACTTATTATTATTATTTTGGCAGAGTATACAGGTGTAATTTTCACTTTAACTTCAGGCAATGTAACATGATTTTATGATCGTAATTTTGACTTTATTCTTAAAATATTATGACGTTATTTATTTAGTTATTTATTTGAGAAAGATAAACTGATCAAACGTGCGCTGGCCGCTTGGTATTTAAAAAAACAAAAACTTGAATTTAACAAAAATAAGATGTTCCAATCATATATCTAAATTAAATTAATAAAGAAAGGAAACAAAATAATGACCAATTTGCTATTAAAAACCAAAACTGAACTATTTAAATGGCTCAGCTAGAGAGAGAGAGAGACACGGGCTCAGACTCAGGCGGGGAATTCTGAGAATATATTCTGCTCTATATTCCTTCCCTTGTTTCAATTCAAAGTTCACCGAACTAATTGTGAACAACACTCCCGTCTTCTTCCCGAGCATGTGAACATGTTCATTTTATATATGAAATAGGTTATTGTTATGAAGACAGACGTTAAAATTAATGTTCCCATAATAAGTGCCGTCATTCAGGCGGTTCACAATATGTTTTAGCGCGTAATATGTTTTAAGAATGATATTCTGTTTAGCGCGCAATATGTTTTACGCTTAATATTCATTGATCCATTAATCAGATTTAAGATTTTCTTTTTAATAATATGAATGTTCATGCTCATTTTTAAAATAGAAATGTCCTAGCCTTATGAGCAGTTGATAATCGACGGACTGTTCTGTTAATAAATGCCGTTATTAGGTTAAGTTATATTAATATGTTTCAGCACTCATACTTTACAACCATTCATTTTCTTGGGTTAAGATAGACTATTCTCTAATTAATTAAACAGTTTATCATACAGATTGAAAGCCTGGATGGTCTCTCTCCCCCTCTCTCTCTGTGTGTGTGTGTGTGTGTGTATGTGCGCGCGCGTGTGTGTTTGTGCGCGTGGGTGGGTGGGCGTGTGCATGCGTGGGAGGGGAGCGATTTTCGAATAGTAATCGAATAATACCCAGCGATTATCGAATATTACTTTTGCTTAAAATGCCCATCCCTAATGTATATATGCTTTTTATATGTGTATATGAGTTTAATACGTTTAATTAAGTTTATTGTATGAGTAAGTACAATCACGTACAGTCTCTCAGATGTAGCCCAGTAAACGATCTCAGAGGAGTTCAGAAACCGGAATGAACAAAAGTTCTATATAAGTGCATGAGAAGAATTAAAAAAAAAAAAAGAAGAAAAAACGGCCAAATTAAATAGGTTTATTTCAAACAAAGGAGAAGCAGGCAAGTGATTGGTCCGTGGCAACACCGTGTGCACATGCGCAGCTCATTGACATCTATGTCAGCTGCCGTGCGGTCAGTGGAATGTGCTGCTCCTCTCAGCCGGAGCCAGCGCTCACTGATCCGAGCAGACACAGGTGGCGCTTTTCCACTGCATGATACGGCACGGTACGGTTCGGTACGGTTCACTTTTGGGGGGTTTTCCACTGGGTACTGTACCTGGTACCTGGTACTTTTTTAGTACCACCTCAGCCGAGGTTCCAAGCGAGCCGTACCGTTACCAAAACGTGATGTGTAAACTCTACTGATCACTGATCTGCCGGAGAGAATTGTCATTACTGCGTCACTGAACTTGCGACACCAGACCCTCCTCTACAGCCCTACCCGCTAGATTTAAATCAGCACAGCCAGCGAAGGATCGGACGCAACTTCTGTTTAAACAAAGGCACATTTTTGCATCAACCACAAAATAGCAGTGTCGTTGTCTGTTGAGGAAGTACAGACGTTCCTCTCCTCTCGTTGATAGCCGAGGAGCGGATCCAGCGAGAGCTTGATGGCGCGATGCCGAAGGAAAAAGCCTTATGTATAACGTTATAACGTTACTTTTGAACTTGCTATATTTTCAGAGTATGTTTTCTGTTTATATTTTTACCTTTGTATCTGTGTTTTGCTTCAATTAAAAACAATCTGATCGAATAAGTGTATCTCCAGACTATATTAAATATGTATTATTGTATGAGCACGTAATGAACCTCTTGAAAAAGACAAATTATTAATGCCATGATTATAAAAACCATCACATAAATAAAAAAAACAAGGGATACATTGTATATTTTGAAATATTCAAAAGTTTATTGATAATTCACTTTACAGAACACGCTACATGAGTAGTTAACTAACTTAATCAAGTAACGCAGCACACCTGCACGAACATCCCTGCTCTCCTCCTCTACAGCCCGTGGCACTGTCACCACAGTCTCTGCTGCTGGGGGTAAATCACAAGCATTCTCATAGACCTCTCCATTGCTGTTAAAAACATCCACATGCCGAGAATGAAGAACACTATTCCGTCTCCTTTCTTTGTTGTGAGTTTGTTTGTGGCGCGTTTACGATGATGTCACGGCAGTAGAGGCGGCGCAATTATAACGACGCGTGAATAATCCCGCCCACTCTATAGCGGTACTAAACTGCAGTGGAAATGCAAACCGACCCGAACTGAGCCGTACCGTACCGAACCGTACCGTACCATGCAGTGGAAAAGCGCCAAGGGAGAGGTGTAACTCAAGATCTCGCGCTCGCAGGATAGTACTGGCGACATTTGGAAAGTTGCTAAGGTTTTTCCAAAAGTCACTAGATTTGTCGCTAGGTGCTTTAAAAAAAAAGTCGCTAAAGGGGTCTGAAAAGTCGCTAAATCTAGCAACAAAGTCGCTAAGTTGGCAACACTGGCTGGGGCTGGCCAGGGGCTGGCAATGAGGCTGCTAGTGGGCGTTCTCACTACTAGCTGCCAGGTTAACAGCGAATCAGGTTTTTGCCGCTAAATATAAACATTTTGGAGGCAAAAGACTAAATATGATATGAATATAAGTTAAATCCGTACATACAAACAAAAAATGAATGAGAAACAGAGTCTACTTTTTTCCATTACGTATGTTTATCTATGGCTGAAAGGAGAACAATCACGTGAGCTCAACTGTCTTCTTTCCTATTGGATGTCACTCCTGAAAGTAGCTCTTAATTTGCATAAAGTTAAAGGATTCTGAACTTTGTCGCATCGCTGGACACACCCCATCCGGTCGCTATCGCTCATGTCGCCTGGAAATCGGCAGCTCTCCATTGAAATGAATGGAATCGTGTCGCTTTGCCGCTGTTAATTAATGCTGTCAAGTAACAAATCTGTTTCAAAGATCAAATTAAACGAATTGCTAATTACAACATTGAAATAAAATGTAAAGCCTGTACAAATACTAGAAATCGTGAATATAAATAATTGGGAATCATGTAAAAAAAAGAAAAATTAATTCAAAACAAAAGAACATTTTCATTTGTCTATTATAACCTTTATGTAGTTTTGTTCGCTTGGCTGTTTCCTACGGAAGTTCTATGCACCCATGCATTATTATTTTTTTCCTTCTCGTTATGTTGTGATCACGACTTAATTTTCTTGTGATCTTGACATAACGAGTTGTTTTCTCGTGATCGTGGTCTCGTGGTTATTTTAAACACTGATTGTTTGATTAAAAAAATGCATTGTGAGTTATAGTTGAGTATACTCAACTATATAGAGTATAGCTACTGTTGTTATAGTATTGAACACTGATGTTTAAAGCATTAAGAAAAATGCGTTGCATCTTGGACTCATCTTTTGTCTGTGCATAGGCTATTATAATTTCTTAACAATGCATACTGAGTTTGGTCTTTTAAAACATTCTCTAACGCATTAAGTAACATCAATTGTTTTGGAATGCCCCTTCAATGAGCAAATGATCGACAGATAACCGTGCGCTCTTATACTGTATCTTGTGGATAGTTCAGCAAATGTTGCTTCACTTAGAAATAACGTTTACAATAAATAAAATAAATAGGCTAATCCCTTGTAGCAGAGAATTTTGCTACAATGTAGGGGTGAGTTAAACTTCTACTCCAGTTTATCTTGGATGACTAGGGATTGATAAGATCTAAGTCCTCACCCCCTAGTACAATTAATTCCTGTACTTTTTCTCTTAATAATATGTTTCATCTGCCTTGTTATTTATGCACTTGTCTTTTGTAGCAGCGACTGATAAGGATTGGGGCTCTGGAATCTAATAACATGCACAGTAGCTACCCAGAGTATAAGGGTGTTGCTCAACCATTCTACCAGCCCACAAGACAGTAGGAATGCCCCTACTCCAAGATAACAGTAGTTTTACCCTTATTTCCTAAGACTTATAAAAGAATAAACTAAATAAAGAGTACAATAATCATGGAATAAACTTTGTTTTACTTCTATTATGATTCACCAAGAAATGTAAAAAAAAAACCATAAAAACAAAGTTTTGTTCAGATTCAAACTTGGTTCAGTTTCCTTTCTTTCAACAATAATACTCAAACAAAATAGAAAAATAACAACAATTCTGACAGAATGCTCAAATGACACTGAGTTCACTCAAAAGTACATTACAGATGTTTCATTCCACATCAGATACTTTTCATGTCAGTTCACTTGCCTGTGTGAAATTCACAATACCAGAGTTAAAAAGTTTTACCTCACAGTAGAACTGGGCTGGCGCTAGAGTGTTCAGATATGGCAGGGTAATTTAAATAAAACAAATAGCCATCCATTCAAAACAAAAAGTCTCTTCCTTTTCCTTTTAAAAAAACATGGTAATTCGGATTCGTTCACTCCAACAAACTCAGTTATTAGTTCTCAAGTCCTTCCAAAAACAAAGAATTTTAAAGTCTCTAAACGAAAATATTGCAAAATGTCCAAAAATAAACTATGAAAAATAGAGGAAAAAATATTGTGAAAAGAAAAGTGTCAATGCGTCCGCAATGCCGTTCGTGTCCATGTGGTGGCACAATTACATCAAAAACGACACACAAGGGTTTTGATTCGAAAACAGTAGCAAAATCACTTGATCCAAGCTGCTTTGATTCCAAAATAAACAAATACCGTCTGTGTATTTCTTCACAACATCAACTGTGGTTAAACAGCAGTGAAGAAAACTCACAGTATCTCAGCTCCCTTCCGTAGAAAACGAACACTCATGCCAACACACAGTCTCCGCTGGCACGATGAGCAATGCCCGTCCTGGTCTACCACAGACGCGCAGTTCAGATTCTAGGTGATCAAACTCAGGTCAAAACTCAAACAGCACAAGCTCGGTCCAGCTTCTCGTCGGTTCACATATCGTTCCATTGATCGCCCGCCATCTCACTTCTCTTCTGGTTTAAAAAAATAAATAAAAATAACTTCAATATATAAGTCTTTGAATACCTCCCCACACTGCTGATTTTGTCCAGAGTTAGGCCACATTAAAGATTTGATTTGTGTAATTAACATGTTTAAAGGTCTAACAACAAGCATTCAATACCGCAAGTGCAGGCGGAGAACCTTAGAAGAACTAGCCTATTCTAAAAATCGTAAACTGCTTGGATTAAACTCACTTCCCGACAGCTATCGGGAAAAGACCACTGGAACCAGTGGAGCCCTTACAATCTGACTTTTCTACAGTTGAAACAAACTACTGGTTCTTCTGGCCAGAGGGGAACTGGCCCCCCGACTGAGCCTGGTTTCTCCCAAGGTTTTTTTCTCCGTTCTGTCACCGATGGAGTTTTGGTTCCTTGCTGTTATTGCAATTAATTTCCAGCGATATCACTGACTTGATTGCACAGATACTATTTAAACTGAACTGAGCCGAACAATGACATCACTGAATTCAATAATGAAATGCCTTTTCTAATTTATCTTTTAATTAGTAAGGATGCAAATTAAAGACATGAGAAGTGTTGTAAAAACATCACCTGTTCAGACATACTACTTTTAAAAGGTAAATGTCAACAGCTTGACCAAAAAAAAAAAAAAAAGTACTTTTGCAGAAAATCAGACTTTCATTTGTGGTGTAAATGTAGCCTTAATTTCGCACAGATACGTATTTGCTGGTGCCATTTCAAATTGCCAAGTCATTTAAAACCCTTTCCACACAAAGAACACGAATAGTGTCTCACATTTGCATGAGTTTTCAGGTGTATCTTTAAGTGTGAAGACACAATCAATTTTTTATTTAGTTGATCACAATTAAATTGCCTTCTTCCAGAGTGACAGCACAGGTGATTTTTAAAATGTCTCCATTTTCTAAACCTTTTGTCACACTCATAACTCTGCAATTTCATTGCAGAATGAGTTTGTGTAAAACTTCAGTTTCCTTATAAACTAAGTTTTCTTTCTGTGTTTTGGATCACTTCTAATTCAAATCAGAAATATAGGTTGGATGTTGTGAGCGAAGTCTTCAACAGATCTGGGAGCCCAAAGACAAGACACAGCTCACTCTTCTTGTCTGTGTCACCTCACTCTTCTTGTCAGTCATCTCTCTTCACGTGATAAATGAAATCTGATCTGTGATGTAGAGCTCTGCGCGGGACTATTTTAGGTTTTATTCCGCACACACCCGCTCCCGCGATATATTCTGTTTGTTCACATTTCTGCTGAAAGAAAGAGAGCTAGGCTAACAAATAAAAGTGTATTTATTTAATTTTTGTCTTGTCAAGAGTCTTGAATTTATTGACTGATAAATGTCAATAACATTTTGCTGCCAACACGGAATAAAGTTTCACAGAGGAAAAAAGTTATACAAAAATTGTAATCCCTATTATAATTTGTTTTGTCAGGATATAATTCGTTTATGCTAACATTCAGCCTACAACACAATAGGAAAAAAATGTAGGTTTAGCCTAATAGCTATTTTATTAGTCTTGTCAAAACACTAAATTAATTTAACATCTTGCTGTTAACACAGTGAAAAGTACAGCAGAGAAAAAAATAAATAAATTCGACACAGTCTGTCATTTAAAATTATAGGATAAGCATAATACAAAAAAAAAGGAAAGAGAATTGCACGTCCTTCAAGGACACCGGAAGAAATCTGGTCGGGACAGCTGCGGCAATGCAGACCTAGACTGCTGTGATGCAAGACTCTCGTTCGTTCGCTGCGTTGCATTTAGCAGCCGCGTTCAGTTTTAATTTTAGTGTCCTCTATCTGAACGAATTTATTTTTATTACTATAAAAACAATCTAAAGGACGGTGGGGGATGGTGCCATGGTGAGCAAGTGATGTAACAGTGTTGCGGCTTAACACCAGTATAACCGTCATGCGGCAAGCCTACTTCACTCTGTTATTTATTTACTTTATAACAGTAAATAAATATCGGTTCTGAATATCGGTTATCGGGTCCATAAACGTATAAATAATCGGTATCGGTTATAAAAAAATCAATATCGGTCGATCACTAGACAGTATGTGATTACTAGCTAAACAACACTTGTTTCTAACATATAAACAAACTAAACTCAGACACTCCTTTTCTGACATTATCTAGATTACACATTTCAGCAAGCTAAACTAACTAGGGATGGGCATTTTAAGCAAAAGTAATATTCGATAATCGCTGGGTATTATTCGATTACTATTCGAAAATCGCACCCCTCCCGCGCATGCACCCGCCCACCCACGCACACACACACACACACACACACACTCAGAGAGAGGGGGAGATATCCAGGCTTTCAATCTGTATGATAACAAACTGTTTAATTAATTAGAGAATAGTCTATCTTAACCCAAGAAAATTAATGGTTGCAAAGTATGAGTGCTGAAACATATTAATATAACATAACCGAAGGACGGCATTTATTAACAGAACAGTCCATCGATTATCAACTGCTCATAAGGCTAGGACATTTCTATTTTAAAAAGAAAATCTTAAATCTGATTAATGCATCAATTAATATTAGGCGTAAAACATATTGTGCGCTAAACAGAATATCATTCTTAAAACATATTGCGCGCTAAACAGAATATAATTCTTAAAATATATTACGCGCTAAAACATATTGTGAACCGCCTGAATGACGGCACTTATTATGTGAACATTAATTTTTACGTCTGTCTTCATAACAATAACCTATTTCATATATATAAATATATTAAATGAACATGTTCACATGCTCGGGAAGAAGACGGGAGTGTTGTTCACAATTAGTTCGGTGAACTTTGAATTGAAACAAGGGAAGGAATATAGAGCCCTGCAGCTAATCAGAATTCTCCGTCTGAGCTCGTCTCTCTCTCTCTCTCTCTCTCTCTCTCTCTCTCTCTCTCTCTCTCTCTCTAGCTGAGCCATTTAAATAGTTCAGTTTTGGTTTTTAATAGCAAATTGGTCATTATTTTGTTTCCTTTCTTTATT
Source organism: Schizopygopsis pylzovi (assembly GCA_027422435.1). NCBI lineage: Eukaryota > Metazoa > Chordata > Actinopteri > Cypriniformes > Cyprinidae > Schizopygopsis > Schizopygopsis pylzovi. The sequence continues at coordinate 19,943 of JAPDDL010001489.1, forward strand.
AATTTAATTTAGAAATATGATTGGAACATCTTATTTTTGTTAAATTCAAGTTTTTGTTTTTTTTAAATACCAAGCGACCAGCGCAAGTTTGATCAGTTTATCCTTCTCAAATCAATAACGTCATAATATTTTAAGAATAAAGTCAAAATTACGATTATAAAATCATGTTACATTGCCTGAAGTTAAAGTGAAAATTACACCTGTATACTCTGCTCTGCTATTACTTATTATAATAATAAGTGTGGCATCCAACCTGTCATTCTTCACATTTAACACGAAAAACAACACAAATATTTTGCATATAAATATAATATATCAACCAGTGGAATATTACGTTATTATTTCAGCAAAAAACTAATAATTTGAATGCAGGGAGCTCGTCAGGGCTTCATTAATGGGAAACTGGACGTGAAGGCGGCAGAGAAGCACTCTGTGGAGTGCATCGTTTTGTTAACTTTGGTTTATTATTTTGAGTTGTTTGGGATGCTGTAACAAATGGCCCTCTCACAATATATTGCTTAACAGGTCTATTGTTCACGCAATCAGCCTGCACGTATCAGAAGTTCCATTCTCCGGCGTGGTTAGCGTTCACACTATGTGTGCCGCGCCCGAGTGCCGACAGTGCAGTTTGTGTGCACGGAACAGAAGATGCTCTAAAATAAAACAAACAAATATCCTGTTGATCGGTGCATCTGTACTCCAGTATATCAATTCAATATAGATTAATTATTGCTAAAGTTACTTGCCAAGAGAGGTAGTTTGACATACTTCATGTATTTGCCCGTTCAGGCGGCTCACGCGTGTCAGAGATGCGTCTGTCTGTGCTCGCGCTATTCACACAGAACAGAACACAACGCGCATGTACTGAAAGGAGTTGTCTTTCGCGCCCAAATGCTTTTTAATCGCTTACATTTTTAAACAAACAAGGCTTAAAAACGCATGCAAATTATACAATTTAGTGACCACCTGCAGTGGCCCGATCTGGCAAGTGACAAATCCGAGCGTCCTTCACACCATCGAACAGTCTATATTGTCAGGCCCTGGTACACCTTTGGAAAATAATCGCACAACCTAATCGATATTCTATAATTAAATAGAATATTCGAATAAATCGTGACCCATCCCTACTACATACATTTTGATATTAAATGGAATGTACAATTAAGTACATACAGTTTAAAGAGCTAATATATTTGGTGAAAATAATTTAGTTTAATGTTGTTTGTTTTTATTGTTGTTAGAAACAACATAGCTAGGCAACATTTACTGCAGTTAAGCTATAGTATACAAGATTCAGGTATGTTACAGAAAAGAACAACAAACAGACCATATATGAGAACTAGGGACTTGTTTTGTACAACATTACCCTGTTGTAGTTACCATGTTGTAGAGCAGAGCCTTCAGCAGATCCAGGGGGCTCGACTAACAGGTCTGGGTCAGCTGCGTTAAACACAAGACATAAATGTGAGAAATAATCTAAATGAAACATCATCACGACTGGTGCAAGAGATACAACCAGTCAATAACAAAACAGTTACCTGAGCATGCTGCAGTATCTGATTCAGGCAAAGAGATTTGGGCCAATGGGTTGCTGTCATCTGTATAGAAAGTCATACACAAAATTGTGACATCATCTACAACAAATGTGCTTATGACTAGTGCATAAAACAACACCACAGTCATAAAGAAAACAAGACCAGTGCAAAGCCTGTTTTAGGCATTTACTGTTACCGGAATGATTGAGTGAGAGAGTCTATGAGCGATTCCACAGTTTCTGTCCACAAGGGGTGTAATGAACAATATAGATTGAATAATAGGCAGTTGTTGTCATTTTTTTATTTTTAGTTCACTATTTTATTTAAGATAGATGTAAGAAATAATAAAGTTAATTGTATCCCACTAAGCCTTGGCATTATCGTGTAATGAGACTTTATTTGATTTCCGTCCCCAGAAATTGCGGATGTCAGGGTGGGACATTCATTGCCTCTGGATTTTTCCTAAGTCATTTATTTAATTTCCTTTAATAAAATCCTGAATTTTGGCGCATAATATTTATTTTGGTGTGTCTTCTACAAGATACTACTACTAACACTGAAAGTATAATTCCCTTAATCCACCACGATGCAATGGAAACATTTACTAACGTTCGTTACACGTTCTGTCCAAACAGTTACGAACGTTAAACTATGATTCTAAAGGAAACAGAGATATCATTTTTCCATGTAATTATATCAATAGCAAAACGATAAAAACATCTTGTGTGGGTTAAATTCTTATATGCGTTGCTACAAGATAAATTGTTAATAATTCGGGATAAAACAGGGGCAGAGATTTTCTGTCCAAAAATCATAACGCTCGTAACATTTTATTCTGACGCTGAATTTCCATCTCTTAATGTCTCAACGGTTCTCATGTCAGAAATAAGATTGTCTCGGTCACGCATGCTCTGCATGGCAGGAAGAGTTAACAGGATTTCACGGATTTCAGACGAATGTGGGTAAGTTTGTGGCTTCTGTCCAAAAGGTTACGAACGTTAAAATGTTACGAACGTGATAAACTTTGGTTAAGTAAACATTAAATAGGATCATTATGATGAGAAAGGATAAAAGAGTGTGCAAGTCGGATGATTGCTAGTGGTTTCGGAACGAAAGCGGCGTCGTGTTCATCGTGAAAGAGCATGCATGAATGGTGGTTGTATACATTTTGACAGATTATGCACATCTGTCCAACTTCGAACGTTGTTTTCGGAGTATTTTTGACTCAATAAGCTGTTCATGAAAGTCAACATCGTCAATGATTTTGCTGACTTTTTTCCGTGTTTTTTTTTTTGTCCAATGTTCGTAAGAATATAGCTTAGGCTGTCGAAGTTAACACGTTAATAGTGCGTTAACACAATCTCACTTATGCCATTAGAATAAACTGTCGGCGTTAATCGCATAGGTTTTTAAACAACAGTGAACTGGGCTATAATGTTAAGGAACACACGCAGATTTTCCGCACCGACGGCACACAATAAAGCTAGTTTAAACTAGGGCTGTGCGATTAATCGAAATCGAAATAAAATCGCGATTTAAGATTGCGCGATTTCTAAATCGCTTTATAGCTCGATTTTTTTCTGCGCCCCCGCCCCAACCTCCCGCAGTATGCTATCCGAACCAATCAGAATGCAGCAGAACAGAACAGACCGGGCATACAGACAGATAGTATGCTAAAGAAACAGGGAAGATGAGTTCAGAACAGGATAAGGACTTGGTGGCCAAAAAAATGCATGTTACATGCAGAGCACGCGGAGCGGGGAGCGTAGCGATCATATTTCCTTCAGAGCAGAGAGCGTCTTTCTGAAGATCCCGCTCCGCTCGCTCATACGCTCAGCGCTGCTTGCTCAGCCCAAAATGCCCCTTTGGTAATTTGTTAATTCCAGAATCTGTGGAATAGGCTAAGCAATGTTTGTCTAAGCTAATGTTTCTAAAAGCAAATTCTAAAATCCTGTGAAGATTGACACGTTTTAATGGACCGCATTTCCCCGCAGTTTTGGTCTATTTTTAATTTTAGAAAGTGTTTCTTTTATTTACACCACGAAATAATTATTTGTCAAGTGCATTTCATCTTGTGTGTGCTTTCATGGGCCTGATACGTATTTTGTGAAATTCTATATCTGCTTTTCATCTTGTGTGCGTGTTTTGTATATGTTTTTTAATGGAAACGTATACTTTTTCAGTTATTTAATTTTTTACGCAAATGTTCCAAGTGGCTTCAAAACAAGACACGTTTTTAAATAAAGATTAAATTAGGGATGTTCATTTCAGTTATTTTTCCTAACCGTTAACCGACAAATATAGAACTGAATTAAATTAAAAAGAATAAGTGTCTGTGACCCGTTAAAAATACTAGCATCTGTTTTTCGGGGATTAATTTCACATGTGCAAAAAACAGCAAACAACAGAACGAGGATTCACCTGATCATATCATATTACGTCACGCACCTGCAGCACTTCTGCGAGCAGAGAACAACTTAATTCACCTAGATGCTGGGTTCAGCCTTTTGGGTCATTTGTTCAGTGTTTGGGTAGTTTGTGTACATTTTATTTTATTTATAAAATTGTTTCTGTCAGTATATTGTTTAAATCTATGCAGAGCAACATTCGCGGTGCGAATCACTAAACGAACGTCGCTCGCGTCGGTCTTATTGCGTGATAAAGAGTCTGATGCTTTGCATAAAATAAACTATTATATTTATAAAGATACAGAGCACAAATACTTTGGATGTTAAAACATGTCCTCAGAGCTGTTGACTGTTTGTTGTTGAGCAGGTAATGAAGGCAATCGCAGTTCATTTTGTCCATGAGTGAAGCGCAGGGCGGCGGTCTGATCCGTGATCGTTCCCGCCGAACACGACTCCAGCTCGGCGTGAGAGTCAGCGCCGTTACGGTGGAAACACAATTACAGAGTGGTCCATTTACTCGTGAATTACATCGGTTTAATGTTTAATCTTTACTTCTAATGTTTGTTAAACGAGATTAAATAGGCAATGTGTAGGCTTATAGCTTATAAAAACAAGCAAATGAGAAATAAAGGAAGTTATCACGTCTGGAGTATTTTACAGAAGTTTAGAGGATTTAAGTTAATCTGTAAATATTATTTCATGCATAAAGTAAAAAAAAGAAGAAAAAAAGCGAATATTATAATAGAAACGAATAAAGCCATTAGCTGAGTTAAATCATCCATTAATGATGGGTTAAATAAACAATCAAATTTACTGGGTAAAATTAACCCCAAATGTACTCTTTTACCAGCCCAAATTGGTTTGTTTTGAACCCAGTGTTTTCTAGAGTATGCAGAGTTTGTTCATTGTTGTGCTGCGCGAAATTAAAGCAGACGGCAGAAAGATGCATTCTATTTTTTGTCTTATTTTACAAAAAAGCAAAGATTATTTTTTTATTGTTTATGTACACAAATAAAAGCAGACCTTTTACAATTCCGATTATCTTCATGGCCAAGAGGAGTTGCTTCCACTGTTGGAAGAGGAATAAATCCAGTGATTGCTCCAGCGCGCATGCGCTCATTTAAGCATTCTACCTTCACAATACAGCCTGTTCATTATCATTATAAAAACAACCGGTCAAACATATGGAAAAAACACACTGCTCTGTTTAAATATGTAGTAAAATCTGTGCTGTTTAGCGTTATCACCGTACCGCCGTGAAGTTATGCAAAACATTTTGTTTTATGTGGATATTGTAAGGGTAAATAAATAAAAGGTAAATAATATTTTGGCATTTAAATACCGCGAATACGGGAGCATTTGATTTTGTGTTGAAGGAGAGACCCAACATTGGTTTCAGTTTTGTTTTAGCCTAAAATAATTCGTTTTGGTTTGTCGTTATAGCTTCTTATTTTTAATTCTTGTTATTTTCTAGCCTACTGTTAATTGTAAGGATTTGTTGTGGAGTGAGGGGAACTAAAATTGCCTAGCTATGTTTACAGTGTTTATTATAATGTTTGTTATTCGTGTTGGGCTATTTCTGAATGAAATAATAAAATGCGACTTATAGGCTACTTTGTTTTTTCTCTCTCTCGCTCTCTCTAAAAAACGTGTTTTTTTATACGTGTAGCTTATTTTAACCATGCAGCAAACCTTTTAAAATATTTTGATAAATTACTAAAAATAAATAAATAAGTGAATTTAAACCGTTTAACTGATTGTATTAATGGGTCAAAATTATTATCGGTTGGTTAAAGGTTAATTAACATCCCTAATTTAAATGAACAATTTCACTCTGAAACATAACCATTTCTTATCGGACTACTGCTTTAATTGAGACATTTATTCAATAATGTCACTATAAACAGGAAAAAATAAATATGCCTAATCTTACTGGAGACATTTAATGTGCGCGCGTGATCTGAGCGGATTCGGTTTACCGGTGAGCGCGAGCGGAACATTAGCGGAGCGTTTGCTTTGGCCGTGAACGACTGAGTGGAGCGCGCACACACACAAAGCGCAATATTGAACCGCTCCGCTCACATGCTCTGGTTGCATCTTGTTTTGTTGGATTTGATTACTCACATATACATATAATATATATATATATATATATATATATATATATATGTATTTTGCCATATGTCTGTTCTAGAGACATGTTACAACTTTTTGGGAAAGGTCTAATTGGTTTCCTTTGGAAATATGTTTCAAATTCACACAGAATGCATTTATAACTGTAAAGGTCAAGGTTTCTTTATTTGTCACATGATAAATTATACAGGGTATAATCAAAAGTGAAATGTAGATCAAATCAGGTCCGCTCAGTGGACAGTGCAAAGAATAAAAAATTATATAAAAGTAACACCACACAAGAGCATATATATATATATATATATATATATATATATATAGGTAAAAAAAAGAAGAGTAAAATGTGTAATAGAATAAAGAAAAGTGCAAAACAAGATGTGCAAGACAAGTAAGATGTGCAAAAACAAGTAAGATGTGAGATAAAGCATGTCTGTTTGTCAAAATCGTGATTAAAATCGAAATCGAAAAAAAAATCAAAAAATCGTGATATATATTTTTTGTCCATATCGCACAGCCCTAGTTTAAACATTAGCTTTGTGGTAAAATGAAGCCCCACAGCCTGTCAAGTGTACCTTCATCATGTCCAAATTATATACAGTCCCAAAGAATTGTTCGTTACACAGAATCTGTACCAATATCATGGACCATAAGCATCACTTGGCCACTGTTTGGGCTCCTCCTCAGTGCATCCTATAAATGTTGTCATGTCTTTCACACATTCAGTCTGTTTTTCTTCATTAGTAAAATACAATTGTATAGGAGGAGTTGAATCACGTAGACAGCAGATTAAGTACAAATATTAATATGCAATAGCGCATAAATTTCAGAATTTTCCAGAAACGGACTTCTGATACGTGCAGCCTGATTGCGTGAACAATAGACCTGTTAAACAATATATTGTGAGAGGGCCGTTTGTTACAGCATCCCAAACAACTCAAAATAATAAACCACAAAGTTAACAGAACGATGCACGAGAGTTCGTCTCTGCCGCCTTCACGTGCTGTTTCCCATTAATGAAGCCGTGACGAGCTCCCTGCATTCAAATGATTAGTTTTTTTGCTGAAATAATAACGTAATATTCCACTGGTTGATATATTATATTTATATGCAAAATAGTTTTTCGTGCTGTTTTTCGTGTTAAATGTGAAGAATGACAGGTTGGATGCCACACTTATTATTATAATTTTTTTGGCAGAGTATACAGGTGTAATTTTAACTTTAACTTTAGGCAATGTAACATGATTTTATGATCGTAATTTTTACTTTATTCTTAAAATATTATGACGTTATTTATTTAGTTATTTATTTGAGAAAGATAAACTGATCAAACGTGCGCTGGCCGCTTGGTATTTAAAAAAACAAAAACTTGAATTTAACAAAAATAAGATGTTCCAATCATATTTCTAAATTAAATTAATAAAGAAAGGAAACAAAATAATGACCAATTTGTTATTAAAAACCAAAACTGAACTATTTAAATGGCTCAGCTAGAGAGAGAGAGCGCGAGAGAGAGAGAGAGAGAGAGAGCCTCAGACTGCTGCAGGGCTCTATATTCCTTCCCTTGTTTCAATTCTAAGTTCACCGAACTAATTGTGAACAACACTCCCGTCTTCTTCCCGAGCATGTGAACATGTTCATTTAATATATTTTTTTAATATGAAATAGGTTATTGTTATGAAGACAGACGTTAAAATTAATGTTCACATAATAAGTGCGTCATTCAGGCGGTTCACAATATGTTTTAGCGCGTAATATGTTTTAAGAATGATATTCTGTTTAGCGCGCAATATGTTTTACGCCTAATATTCATTGATGCATTAATCAGATTTAAGATTTTCTTTTTAATAATATGAATGTTCATGCTCATTTTTTAAAAAGAAATGTCCTAGCGTTATGAGCAGTTGATAATCGACGTACTGTTCTGTTAATAAATGCCGTCCTTCGGTTATGTTATATTAATATGTTTCAGCACTCATACTTTACAACCATTAATTTTCTTGGGTTAAGATAGACTATTCTCTAATTAATTAAACAGTTTGTTATCATACAGATTGAAAGCCTGGACGGTCTCTCTCCCCCTCTCTCTCTGTGTGTGTGTGTGTGTGTGTGTGTGTGTGTGTGAGAGTGCGTGTGTGTGTGTGCGTGGGTGGGCGGGTGCATGCGCGGGAGGGTGCGATTTTCGAATAGTATCGAATAATACCCAGGGATTATCGAATATTACTTTTGCTTAAAATGCCCATCCCTAATGTTTACAAGCTTTACACGTTTTCCTCAGTTTGAAACACTGAATGAGCTTTTACATGAAACAGACTAACAGTCATCATTCATATTTCAGATTCTTAATTTTAAGAAGTGTATTCAAGAAATGAAACAGCTATTCTGTAAATTAAGTTTGCTGTGGTGTTCAGAGCACATAATTAAACACATAATTATACATTTTAAGTGTTAAAAAATAATTAGTCATAACTCTTATATCCTTTGCAAACATACATATATATATGGACTTTCTTTATTTTATTATTTAAATTTGATAGTAAATGATGACAGGTTATTTTAATGTGTTATGAACTTGTTCTATTCTTTGACAGTTTTCATGAAATGGTATTATTTTGTGTTACAGAGGCAATCTTGCAGGATTGTTTAATTTTTTTCCGTCCACGTTACACACGTTATAACTTTGCACACTTGTAGGAGTTCCTTTGGCTTCTACATTTGGCAAATAAATTTGAAAAATATACCTGTGGTATTTGTTAGTAATTTTGCTGGCTTTCAGTTTATGAACATACCAGAATCAAAAATGCACCTTTAAGTTTATAGAACAGATAATATTAGATGGCCACCCTGCCTGCATGGAAGTCCTATTACCAGTTTTGTGACCCATACACAACACATGACTCATAACTATACCAAATTAGGAGCAAAGCAAAACATGAACTGGGATTCAACCACAATTGTATTCAACTGAATTAGATTAAGTACACTTTCTGCTTGAATTTACACTGTTTTTCCGTCCATGTTACATACGTTAATTTTTACATCAACTCAACTTTGATCAAAGTTTACTAGTTTACCATTGCCAGATTTATCCTGTCTTTCACACAGCTGTACCCCAGGTTTTCTCAGGATGTTAACCTGAGGACAATGGCTTTCTCCATGAAGATTGATTTTGCAGGCTATTGTCCTTGCAGTTAGGCCTAAACTGTGGAATCGCCCACATATGTATTTCTACATGCACCATATGTATCTACACACACTCACCAGCCAAGAGGACTGGGTAGAAGGGGGAAAAATTATAATAAATTGCCTTTTTGCTACACATTAACATTTGTAGAGATAAAAGAGCCATACAGTAGAGTCCACTTTTGTTATGACATGACTTCTTAGATTTACTCACTAAACAGAAAATCTAACCACATTCGCCACTTGTTAGGTGTTTATTTTGAACCATGTATACCCTCATTGTATGTGGACTGATAACAGGACAAATGAGATTGCTTAATGTATGTGCAAGGCTAATGATGAGGCAATTCAAATACACAATATTACCTTGACATATGGAGCACATGGGTGTGGCTGCACACTCTACAATTAGCACTGCCCCACAGGGTACATGTCTGTTAAAACAAAATACAGAGAAATCATATACACAAGTCAGGCCTATATATATATTCCTAATATGTGTTTTCTCTTGGACATGCCTGTTGGTGTATGATCTGTATATGCACATAACCGCACTTACTTTTTTTTGGCACAAATTCCACATCTTTTTGATCGATCTGTAAAAATACACATTAAAAAATCGTTTTTATTTTTCTCTTATCACCCCCCTTTTTGGGGTTTTATGTGAAAATGCACTATACAAACTTAAACAGCTGTAATTCATGAACACTTTGGAATATAAACATAAGGTTGGTCTCTTTTGAAAGAAGACACTTAGAAGATTATTGCTGTATTGGAATAATTAAAACATATATTTTTGTTTAAAAGTTATTGAAGTTTAAGTTTATTGTTATGAAAATGTACTAAAATATTTGTTTTATTCTAATAAATGTATATATTTTAAAAATGTGTTTCAGCCTAAAAATGCTAAAAAGTAAAACCCATATGTCTAATCAAGTTGTGTTTCAAATTTCATCTTGATATCTAACAAAATGAGGTTTCTGTGAGACTTTTTGCTGCTACAAGACAAATGGCCACTAGTAGTCACCGAAGCTCCTTTTGTGACCCCCTAAAGGTCATTTAGTTACTTGAACTGACATCTGACACCACAAAATACACTGAGACTAGGTTTTTTACTTTTTCTTTTACTTTTCTACAAACTATTCACATATGTTTTTACTTCTCTACATATGGCAAATGTTACTTATAAGTAAAATAATTACAAAACTCAATCTCCAACTATTTACAACTTTTCAACTATTTACACATTTTTCACAACTTTGTAAAAAAAATTCACAACTTTGTAAAATTTTTCACAACTTTGTACAACTTTTCACAACTTTTTACAACCTCTCAGTCCTAAACTATAAATTGTGCTCATCATGCCAGTCGTTGAAACAGTCTCTTGTTGCCTGGAAACACAGGTATGCATTGCATGTAGGGCTGTGCGATATGGACAAAAAATATATATCACGATATTTTGATTTTTTTTTCGATTTCGATTTTAATCACGATTTTGACACAAACAGATCTTACTTGTCTTGCACATCTTGTTTTGCACTTTTCTTTATTCTATTACACATTTTACTCTTTATTTCTTTTTTTACCTATATATATGCTCTTGTGTGGTGTTACTTTTATATAATTTGTATTCTTTGCACTGTCCACTGAGCGGACCTGATTTGATCTACATTTCACTTTTGATTATACCCTGTATAATTTATCATGTGACAAATAAAGAAACCTTGACCTTTACAGTTATAAATGCATTCTGTGTGAATTTGAAACATATTTCCAAAGGAAACCAATTAGACCTTTCCCAAAAAGTTGTAACATGTCTCTAGAACAGACATATGGCAAAATACATATATATATATATATATTATATGTATATGTGAGTAATCAAATCCAACAAAACAAGATGCAACCAGAGCATGTGAGCGAAGCGGAGCGGTTCAATATTCCGCTTTGTGTGTGTGCGCTCTGCTCAGTCGTTCACGGCCAAAGCAAACGCTCCGCTAATGTTCCGCTCACCGGTAAACCGAATCCGCTCAAATCACGCGCTCACATTAAATGTCTCCAGTAACGTTAGGCCGATTTATTTTTTCCTGTTTATAGTGACATTATTGAATAAATGTCTCAATTAAAGCAGTAGTCCGATAAGAAATGGTTATGTTTCAGAGTGAAATTGTTCATTTAAATTAGGGATGTTAATTAACCTTTAACCGACCGATAATAATTTTGACCCATTAATACAATCAGTTAAACGGTTTAAATTCACTTATTTATTTATTTTTAGTAATTTATCAAAAGATTTTAAAAGGTTTGCTGCATGGTTAAAATAAGCTATACACGTATTAAAACACACGTTTTTTAGAGAGAGCGAGAGAGAGAAAAAACAAAGTAGCCTATAAGTCGCATTGTATTATTTCATTCAGAAATAGGCCGACGCGAATTACAAACATTATAATAAACACTGTAAACATAGCTAGGCTATTTTAGTTCCCCTCACTCCATAACAAAACCTTTCAATTAACAGTTGGCTAGAAAATAACAAGAATTAAAAATAAGAAGCTATAACGACAAACCAAAACGAATTATTTTAGGCTAAAACAAAACCGAAACCAATGTTGGGTCTCTCCTTCAACACAAAATCAAATGTTCCCGTATTCGAGGTATTTAAATGCCAAAATATTATTTACCTTTTATTTATTTACCCTTACAATATCCACATAAAACAAAATGTTTTGCATAACTTCACGGCGGTACGGTGATAACGCTAAACAGCACAGATTTTACTACATATTTAAACAGAGCAGTGTGTTTTTCCATATGTTTGACCGGTTGTTTTAATAATGATAATGAACAGGCTGCATTGTGAAGGTAGAATGCTTAAATGAGCGCATGCGCGCTGGAGCAATCACTGAAAGCGAGCGACGTTCGTTTAGTGATTCACACCGCGAATGTTGCTCTGCATAGATTTAAACAATATACTGACAGAAACAATTTTATAAATAAAATAAAATGTACACAAACTACCCAAACACTGAACAAATCACCCAAATAAATGACCCAAAAGGCTGAACCCAGCATCTAGGTGAATTAAGTTTTTCTCTGCTTGCAGAAGTGCTGCAGGTGTGTGATGTGATATGATATGATCAGGTGGATCCTCGTTCTGTTGTTTGCTGCTTTTTGCACATGTGAAATTAATCCCCGAAAAACAGATGCTAGTATTTTTAACGGGTCACAGACACTTATTCTTTTTAATTTAATTCAGTTCTATAATATTTGTCGGTTAACGGTTAGGAAAAATAACCGAAATGAACATCCCTAATTTAAATGTATAACATTTAAAATCTTAATTTAAAAACGTGTCTTGTTTTGAAGCCACTTGGAACATTTGCGTAAAAAAATAAATAACTGAAAAAGTATACGTTTTCATTAAAACAAGGCTTCATATTCAAAACACGCACACAAGATGAAAAGCAGATATAGAATTTCACAAAATACTTGTCAGGCCCATGAAAGCACATACAAGATGAAATGCACTTGACAAATAATTATTTTGTGGCGTAAATAAAAGAAACACTTTCTAAAATAAAAAATAGACCAAAACTGCGGGGAAATGCGGTCCATTAAACGTGTCAATCTTCACAGGATTTTAGAATTTGCTTTTAGAAACATTAGCTTAGACAAACATTGCTTAGCCTATTCCACAGATTCTAGAATTAACAAATTACCAAAGGGGCATTTTGGGCTGAGCAAGCGGCGCTGAGCGTATGAGCGAGCGGAGCGGGATCTTCAGAAAGACGCTCTCCGCTCTGAAGGAAATATGATCGCTACTCCCCGCTGTGTGCTCTGCATGCAACATGCATTTTTTTGGCCACCAAGTCCTTATCCTGTTCTGAACTCATCTTCCCTGTTTCTTTAGCATACTATCTGTCTGTATGCCCGGTCTGTTCTGTTCTGCTGCATTCTGATTGGTTCGGATAGCATACTGCCGGAGGTTGGGGCAGGGGCGCAGAAAAAAATCGAGCTATAAAGCGATTTAGAAATCGCGCAATCTCAAATCGCGATTTTATTTCGATTTCGATTAATCGCACAGCCCTAATTGCATGCCTGGCAGATTACGAGTGTTTTTTGGTGGCACACATTGCATCTCCTCCTCGAATCATCACCGATTTCAGTGATGTATTTGGGCCTGTGGCATGCATGGCCCGAGGGTCCTCCTGTAATTTGAGCTGCAGCAGAAGGAGCAGGGGGGGCAGAAGTAGCAGGGTCATTCCAATCCGCAAGCTCCAGAACCAGGGCTTCACGGAACTCTCTTTGTGTTTTGTGTTTTTGGTTCCGTGCTACAGCTATCCGCTGATGAATGATGAACGCATTCACCACAGCGATATCAATGAAGTGGTAGAATAGGGCACGGTACCACTTCCTGGTCTTTCGCAGAACAGTTTAATAATCGGAGTGATCAACTCCCCCCATGCTCCTGTGTGGAAAATAATAGGACATATTTCAAATTTAAAGTAAAACATAACCAAGTAAATAAAATGTGAACACATCTACACAATTTTTTATTCAACATCACTGAATAAATTCAACTCACTTGTAGTAGTCAGCCACTGCAGCAGGTATAGGAACAGTCAGCGCTGTCCATTCCCCACTTCTCGTCCTCATCATCCTCTGTACCGTGCGGTCTCCATTTGCTGAATGGAAGGAGGAGCACATGAGCACCTCCCTGGTGTCCTTCCATTCAACAAACAGTAGCTTGTCATTGCGAATCCATCTGATACTGCCACGGGGAGCATTTCTGGGCAGTCTGTTGTCAGTGGCTTACGGGAAGCCCACCCGGTTGCTGCGAATTGTCCCACAGGCCCAGATGCCCTTCTGGAGGAGATCTCGGAACAGTGATGGGCTGGTGTAAAAATTGTCCACATACAGCTTGTAGCCTCTTCCTAACATTTTCTCATCCACCAGCGCCATCACCGATTCATAGCTGAGTCCTTTAGTTTGTTCTGCTTGTGCCACAGGGGATTTGCCCTCATAGATAAAAAAAATCCCATGTGTAGCCATATGTAGAATCAGCTAAAACAAAAAGTTTGTACCCCCATTTTGTTGGCTTCGCCTTCATGTATTGTTTTAGCACAATCCTCGCCTTTGATGCTACCATCCGTTCGTCTACTGCAATGTTCTGAAGACCTGGAAGAAGGTCTTGCAGGCATCACGTATCTGCTGATAGACCGGCTTCAGTTTGCCAAGGCGATCATAGGCCGGGGTTCCTTTTTTTTTTCATGTTCTCAGCATCCTTTTTTGGATCACTGAGATGCAGTGCCGACAAAATTGCGTGAAATTTCCTGCCTGAAATTACACTTGCTGGAAAGCCTATTCTATAGAGTCTGGACCCATTCCAGTAATCCGTCAGAGCAGGAACTTTTACCAGACCCATGTAAATTACTACCGGCAGGTAGGAGTATAGATCCTTTACGGACGTGTCCTGCCATGGCTTCCTTACAGCGTCTTGATTTTTTGCTGCATAGGCATTAGAATTCTGAATAATCGTCTGGCATACTGAGGATGAAAAATACAGCTGAAAGAGTTCTAGAGCACTGTACGACCCCATAGGTATCAGCTGAGGCCCTGGAGTTCTAGCTGGTCGAAACACTGTCACAGGTGGCGGAATGTCCGGTTCATCTGAGGTGTGCCATCTTTCTGAGATGCCAGAAGAAACAACAGATCGTGATTGTCTCCCTCTTCCTGTCTCTCCCTCTGCTTAGCCCTCTTCCTCTCCCTCTTTCTCTCCTTCCTCTTTCTCTTCCTCTCCTTCTTCCTCTCCCTCTCTCGATCCCATTTTCTCTACCTTTCCCTCTCTCTCTCCCTCTGCTTTGCCTTGTAATTCTGCCTCTCCCTCTATCTTCATCTCTGAATCCACTGAAAGTTGCAGCTTAAGTAGATGATGCTGGTGCTGAAGAGGTTGATGGTTGAGGTCTGTCCTCATCCTCGTCTTCATCATCTGAATACCTATTGCAACAAAATAGTTTGAACTATACTGAACATTGAACTATAGTATAAAACTAATATACAACAATGTAGTACAAACTGAATATAGTATACAACTAATATAAAACATAATACATGTACTGCATAATTCAATGCATCATACATCTAAATATATAATTATCACATAATTATGGCATATTTGCTCATAGACCTCTAAAATTAGTAAAGGTTGTATAAAAGAAAAAATATGCATAAACTCACCGATCTAGGGCTGAATCAGAAATTTCTTCAGGCAGAAGCATGTCTGGCTCATCATCGCTTGATGGATGATTTTGTTCATCATCGTCACTCTTGCAAAGTTCCTCAACAACTTCTAACAGTGTATAATGCCTTTTAGGCCATTGTGGATCCATCTTGTGAATGTGAGGTGAAAAAGACAGTGTAGTCTGTGTGTTCTGGCTTTCTACTCTGCATATTTACAAACATTCTCCAGGTTTTGCAAACAGACCGCTGAGCGTGATTGGCACGTGTTTGCAATCAACCATAAACACGTTTTCTATTGGATAAAGTTTATCTTGTCATCAGAGTTCAAAGAGATCATTGGTCAACTGATATGCTGAAATTGAAGGAGCCCTAGTGACAGCTCTGGCTGCTCTGTTTGGCTACTGAGACTGTCTTGCCTTGCTGTTATTGGACATATCTTTGTGAAGGCAGGCTCAAAGACTCTACCAACACAGCAGTTAGTATAATATTGCAAAACCACTAAAAAAATTCAATTTTATTACAAAATCAACATTATAATTCTCATTCAAGACAGTATATATGAAATATGAATATATCAGAGGTGGAAAGTAACGAATTACATTTACTCGCGTTACTGTAATTGAGTAGCTTTTTGTGTACTTGTACTTTTTTAAGTAATTTTTTTAATCTGTAATTTTACTTTTACTTAAGTATATTTTGTGTGAAGTATTGTACTTCGCTACATTTTAAAACACATTCGTTACTGAGTAAAAAAGCTCCGTGGAAACAACTGCAGCAAATAATGGGCAGAAGAAGAAACTGGCGCTAAAAATCACAAGAAAGATGCAGACGAACAAGACAGGCGTTAAAACCAAACCCCGTCGTACTCTGCTGAAGTTGAACTCAAAGGAAATGAAGTGAACCCCTGGCCATATATCCATGCTCTATTATTCAGTGTAAGCTGTGCTTGCCTCGGGAGACCGAACTAGCAGCTTATAACATCTCGACATCGCCCTTCGCAAGCATGTAGAGGTAACGTAAGGTAAATACTTACATCGTTGCATTGGTGGTTAAAATGAAGCTTTGACGGTTTAGCAAAAGGTTTTGCACAAATGAGCCAAAAAGACAGTGGTGCAGGGTGTGCAATATCATCTGAGATAATATAGTAATTGTTGTTTTAACGATGTGCGATTTGACATTATCAGTATTTTGCCAAAAACCAAACAAATCACTCTAAACAGTGTGCCGTGAAATCTAGTAACGTTAGATTAGACTAATCCGCATGCATATGGAGTGCTTTCTTTCACTGCGTGATTCAGTCTGTTAAAATGCGTTTAGAATGATCACAAAATTGAAGATATAGAAGCAGAAAATGTATATATTTATATAATTTAATATAGTAAGTCAACATCACATGAAGAATGCCGTTTTTCTCAAAAAAATCACCATGATTACATAGGCCTGTAGTTTTTCTTTTTACAACAGTTCAAAAAACAAGAAGTTAATTAAGAGACTTGTGTTTTAGACACCATATTGCCTGTTTTTGCTCTATTTCGACAACAAAAATAATACCAAACACAGCCACCATACACAGTTTTGCGTCTCTGACTCTGAGCAATGACGGTGTTTCATTCCTTGAATTAACCGTTTAAATGATTCTGTTCAATCGCAATGACTCACTTATGAGTGACTTGCTGACACCTACTGGTGGTTCTAATTTAACATTTAAAGTATCTTTTTATTTTTGTATTTCAAATGACTATTTAACATTTGTGACCCTGGTCTGGAGCACAAAACCAGTCTTAAGTCGCTGGAGTATATTTGTAGCAATAGCCAACAATACATTGTATGGGTCAAAATTATACATTTTTCTTTTATGCCAAAAAATCATTAGCATATTAAGTAAAGATCATGTTCCATTAATATATTTTGTAAATTTCCTACTGTAAATATATCAAAACTAAGAGCTTAATTTGAACAACTTTAAAGGAGATTTTCTCAATATTTGGAGTGTTTGCACCCTCAGATTCCAGATTTTAAAATATTGTCCGATCATAACAAACCATACATCAATGGAAATATTATTTATTCAGCTTTCAGATGATGTATAAATCGCAATTTAGGAAAATGGACCCTTATGGTTTTGTGGTTCAGGGTCACATTTTATGTTTTATTTATCAAAACATTATTTCTGCATTTGTAACTGCAGGCTAAATGCATTCAATGTCAGTGTAAATGCATCTATGCCACTTCAGATGAAGCTTCTGCGTTTCCTCTGCATTGCAAAGATTAATTTTGTTGATACTGATTTAATTTCCCTGGTAACAGCCTAAATGTCTTATTATTCTAAATAACTGATTCCTTTAATTAAAAACACCTAGTTTGAGATTTATAGGCCCATATCCCAGGTGTGTCAAACTCTGGAGGGTGTTACTGGAGGGCCACAGCCCTAAAGAGTTTAGTTCCAACCCTGCTCCAACACACACACACCATGTAGTTTTCAAATAAGCCTAAATGATTAGTTTAGCTGTATCAGATGTGTTTAATTAGGGTAATATCTACACTGTGTAGGGCTGTGGCCCTCCAGGTACTGAGTTTGACACCTTTGGTCTATCCCATTTTTTCCTCCATCCCATTGTTAAAATGTAACTAAGTAATTTTTACTCTGAGTAAATTTTAAATGAGCTACTTTTTACTTTTACTTGAGTATATTTTTAGACTGGTACTTTTACTTGTACTTAAGTAAAATTTCAGTAATGTAATGGTACTTTTACTTGAGTAGAATATTTTTGTACTCTTTCCACCTCTGGAATATATAGATAGATATTATGTATGTGTACAATATTATCTTATCCATATTTCTGGACAAATACTATAATGGATGTTTTATTATGAACCTTCAGTGTGAAAAAAAAAAGTTTGAATAATTGAAAGTGTGTGTATCGACTTTTTGTGTTAAAGGTTACAACTGCTGTTATGATGTAGCTTTTTTTGAGGTGCACTCTTGTCATAAATTACTCTATTACTGTTATTATGTAATTTTGATCATAAAACAGTGGTCAAATATCTATTCAGGAGTCTTAGACCTTTCCAACGATATATAGTTTGTCATGATTACATTAGGATTTAATTTAAATATAGTGAAGTAAACTTAGGCGTCCCGTATACAGGACGGTGACAGTTAAGGGGTTAAGGGAAAGTTTAGAGTTTTGGACAACTTTCCCAACTTCTGGTTTCATGGATTGATGAATGGAAAAAAACTGAGTTTTTCTCTGAACAATTCATGCTGCACTACAGCCACAGTTCTGGCTTCCGGACCACAAAATAAAAATAATGTGATCACTTTTCATCCTGCACAAAAAGCTTTGAAAACTACTTCATAGTACATACATGCACTTTGGTTTATAGATTGTTATTGATTTATTTTGAACAGTGGCCCGTTACTTTGCTTTTTTACTAACAATGGAGGATCTAATTATCCAGTCAGTATCCTTCAACAACAGTTTTGATGAGCAAGAAATATGGCAAGGGTCCAAATTTCTTAATTTTTAAATATACAGTAATACTCATTTAAAACATTTCCATCAATAAGACCCATACCTAAAGATTGAAACAAAAGTGAGGCCAGGCGCATTCTCTCGTTTTATTACAGGGCACTGGAAGGAGGTAATGAAGCCATCAGCCTTCATAAATTCAATGGCAAGCTTAAAGTAAGACAAAAGTTTTAAAAGAATAAAAGCAAGATAGAGAGAAAGAATCTGACTGGTATTGGCACTTTAATATAACCATGTACAAGGAAAGATTATATATGACAAGTTAAAATTCAATTGATTAAAATACATGCATTCAATGATCTACGCTTGGTAACTTACTACAAGTGTGTGAATACCACATGACACTGAATCGTTTTGCAAACTGTGTCTTATGGTTTTCAGGTCCCACTCTCCTTTCAGTCCATGTGAAGCTGCAAATGCACTGTAATCAACAAAATCACAATATAAAATAAACATTTTGTCATCATCTACTCATATCCATATCAGTTAAACCGTATTACATTTTTTTTGTCCTAATAGGCAAGGCAAGTTTATTTATATAGCACATTTTATACACAGTGGTAATTCAAATTGCTTTACATAAAAGAAAGTGAAATAATCATTCACAGCAATAAAAACAAGGAGTTAAAAATAATAAAACAAGGAATTTTAAAATGATATAGAAATTGATTTAAAATGAAATTTAAAACAGTTAAATAGAAAAGGATTATACATAAAATACAATGCAGTCAGTTCGGATGTAGCACAGCGCTCATTCAACAAATGCACAGCTAAATAGATGAGTTTTGAGACTGGATTTAAATGTGGCTAATGTTTTAGCACATTTGATCTCTTCTGGAAGCTGGTTCCAGCTGCGGGCGGCATAATAGCTAAAAGCGGACTCCCCTTGTTTTGTGTGAACTCTTGGTATTTCTAACTGACTCGATCCTAATGATCTGAGTGGTCTGTTAGGTTTATATTCAGTGAGCATATCTGCAATATATTTAGGTCCTAGACCATTGAGTGACTTATAAACAAGTAAAAGTACTTTAAAATCAATCCTAAATGTAACTGGAAGCCAGTGTAAGGACCGGAGGACTGGTGTGATATGCTCAGATTTTCTGGTTCTAGTCAGAATCCTGGCAGCAGCGTTCTGGATGAGCTGCAGATGTCTAATGGTCTTTTTTGGAAGGCCGGTGAGGAGACCATTACAATAATCCACCCTGCTGGTGATAAAGGCATGAACAAGTTTCTCCAAGTCTTGACTGGAAACAAAACATCTAATTCTTGCAATGTTTTTGAGATGATAGTATGCTGATTTAGTTACTGCTTTGACATGACTACTAAAGCTAAGGTCTGTCTCCAGAATCACCCCAAGATTTCTGACTTGATTTTTAGTTGTTTGACCCCTAGAGTCAAGGTATGCATTCACCTTGAGAACTTCATCTTTGTTTCCAAATGCAATGACTTCAGTTTTCTCCTTGTTTAACTGAAGAAAGTTTTGGCACATCCAACTGTTAATTTCATCAATGCATTGGCAGAGGGAGTCAATGGGGCTATAATCATTTGGAGATAAGGCTAGGTAGAGCTGGGTATCATCAGCATAGCTGTGGTAGGCAATTTGGTTATTCCTCATTATCTGACTTAGTGGGAGCATATACAGGCTAAACAAGAGCGGTGCAAGAATTGAGCCTTGTGGGACTCTGCATGTCATGGATGTCCACTGAGACTTATGCTCTCCTATACTCACATAATAACCTCTCCCTTCTAAGTATGACCTGAACCATTTGAGTGCCATCCCAGAAAGCCCGACCCAGTTTTCCAGTCTCTCTAGAAGTATGTTATGATCGACAGTGTCAAACGCAGCACTAAGATCTAGTAGTACCAGCACTGATATTTTGCTAAGAATCAGAATTAAAGCGAATATCATTTATTATCTTCATGAGTGCTGTCTCTGTGCTGTGATGCACGCGGAAACCAGATTGAAAATTATCCAGGTATCCATTTGAGTTGAAGTAGTTGTTCAGCTGATTAAAAACTACCTTTTCAATAATCTTACCTATGAAAGGAAGATTTGATATTGGTCTATAGTTGCTCAACATGGTGTTATCAAGATTGCGCTTTTTTAGAAGGGGCTTAACAACTGCAGTTTTCAGGGAGTTTGGAAAAGTCCCAGAAAGAAGTGAGGTGTTCACCACTTCTAAGAGATCTGCTTCTAAACAGTTAAGCACACTTTTGAAAAAAGATGTGGGAAATGTGTCAAGATAGCAGGTTGACGATTTAAGATGCTGTACTATTTCTTCCAAAATTTTGCTATCAATTGTTTTAAAAACAGACATAGTCACTTCTTTTTGAGATTGCTGTCGAATCTGTGTGACCTCTGTATTACAGGAAGATGTGCCAATCTCCTTCCTGATATTACTGATCTTCTCTGAAAAGAAGGAAGCAAACTCATTGCATTTGCTGTCAGAGAGCATTTCACTGGGAATCTGACTTGGGGGGTTTGTCAGTCTCTCAACAGTAGCAAAAAGAGTGCGAGTGTTGTTTAAGTTACTGTTTATAAGGTTTGAGAAGAAGGTCTGTCTAGCTGTGGCTAGTTCCAAATTGAAAGCATGAAGGCTGTCTTTATAGATGCTATAGTGTATTTCTAGTTTCGTCTTCCGCCACATCCGCTCAGCTTTTCTGCATTGTCTTTTCATATTCTGAACTGCTGTTGATTTTCTCCAAAATGATTTTTGTCTGCCATTCTTCTTGCTGACCTTTATCGGTGCAATATCATCAATAAAATTCTTAACTTTTGAGTTAAATGAATCCAGGAGAAGATCAACAGAGTCTGCAGAAATGCTTGGTGTTAAAGATATTGCCTTCATAAATAGCACACTAGTGTTCTCATTAATGCATCTCTTTCTGACAGAGAGAGATCTAGATTCAGTGGTGACAGAGATCAATATATCAAAGAAAATACAGAAGTGATCAGACAGAGCTGCATCCTTAATGACAATGGATGAAATGTTTAGACCTCTACTGATGAGTAAATCTAGAGTGTGTCCACGATTGTGTGTGGGTCCGTGCACATGCTGAATCAGGTCAAAAGTGTTTAAAACAGTTATAATTTCTTTTGTAGTTTTGATTTCAGCATTGTCTATGTGAATATTAAAATCCCCTGCAATAGTAATACAGTCAAACTCTGAGGAAATCATTGATAACAGTTCTGTGAACTCTTCAACAAAGGCTGGAGAGTATTTTGGGGGCCTGTAGATGATGATAAACAGAATGCGTGGGGCACCTTTCAGCACAATACCTAGATATTCAAAAGACAAGTACTGACCAAATGACACTTGCTTGCATTGATAAACATCTTTAAACAGAGCAGCTACACCTGCTACACCTGTGTTCAGTGACCATTTGCTTGGAAGAGTTCCTGGTGCTTGACAGGCTTGTTGTTAGCTGTCTTGAATCCATTCCGTTTCCATCCAGTTAAATGGCATGTGAAGCTTAGACGGGCATAGTTTGAATCGGTACAGATGAGGAGGTCTTTAATGTTGTGGGATGCAGCCAGTTGTAGGGTGATGAGGATGGCTGCTATTTCTGCATATTGCGATGATTGAGGGCCTAATTTGAGTTGTTGCGGTGGGCACGGTCGTTGTTGAGCCAGACCACACCCGCTCCAGCTTGTAAATTGCCCTTGTGATTGTAGGAGCAGCCATCGACATATGCTGTAGGTATTTCTTCACACACATTCTCCTCGAAGTACCTGTGATTTGTCATTTGCGGTTGGGCGGTTCTTTCAGTTCTGCTGAGGTGTGCAGCGTGTCCGTTGAACAGTTTTGGCAGGCCGCAAGCCCATTTCCAAGTGGGGATTTGTAGTTTTGGGCATATCTTGCCTCAACGTCCCGTCCTTGGAGTGTCATTAGCCAGGTAGCTATGCGTGCGTTGGTCACCACACATCTCTGATTTGTTGACTGTTGAGGAAGGTGACTGGCTGGTGACAAGTCTCGATGATGACTTTCTGTGCAACGATGTAATTAGAGAAACGCTGGATGGCTCACACAGTGCAAATCAAAGCTTTTTCGCAGTTTGAATACTTGCATTCTGGGGGAAGCAGCGTTTTGCTGGCATAAGCGACCACTCGCTTGTCTTTGTCATGAAACTGGTATAGGCCTGCGCTGAGGCACTGATTAGAGAATCCAGCGTCCAGATATAATTATTTTGCTGGGTCTGAGTAGTGACTCAGATGTCTGTTGTTCCATCGTATGTCCAGAGCGCAGATGATCTTGGAGGTGGCCATGGTTGTCGACCAGGGACTGAGAGGGAAGCGGTTGTGCTTAGCGACATGTGGTAGACTCTGATGTCTTTGCTTCAGTGTTCTGAATAGCTTCAGGCTGAGTTCTCTGCCCAAATGGCTAGTGCCGTGTCGGACACTGATGTGCCTTGGACATCTATTGCAGTCATGATTCGAAGGGGGCCTGTGTTTGATTCAGGCTCCTGCAGTGAGCAGAGGAATGGGTCCTTGCTGTTTGTGCTCGGTCCAGATCCTGGCTTTGCTACTGCATCCTTGATCAGTGACTTAGGGGTGATGTCGGTGACTTGACACTGCGACTAGTTAGAGTCTAATGACTGGCAGGGCAGAGGCTCACAGACTTGTGTCCAACTCTTTAGGTGCTTGAAGTCTATTAGAGGTTTGAAGCGATTAAGCAGATATTTCCCAATGAGGAGTGGATACGTGTACTGGATGGACGAGGTCCATGGGTCCCACTGTTAGATGAATTGGGGCCACATGTTTTAGTTGTAGGCCTGTATGGGAGTATGCTTGGAGATTTAGTTTGCACCTTTGGAGCTTGAGGGTTCCAATAGTCCTCTTCGTTCCTTCTTGACTTCCTTGAGAAGTTCTGTAGACATTAGAGTGATGTCGGCTCCCGTATCAAGAAGGGCTTAGATTCTGAGATGTCGTTCGATGATGACGGAGAGGTAAAACTTTCTTGCTATACCTTTCTCAATGTGATCGCCTAGGAGTTGAGGAACTGGAGTTTGGGAGGAAACGTTTAGGATGTCAGGACTGATCTGGTGTTCTTCGGAGGAGTGGCAGACGACCAAGACAGCACTTTCAGAAACTTAACGGGTTTCATCAGCATGTGTTTGTTGGACGCTGCTGTGATTTGGAGCATTGGGTGTTGAGTTAGTGTTTAACTCTGTTGCTGGGTTTTCAGGTGGGGTTTCGTGTCCATCTGAAGTTAGGGTGTTTATTGATCTCTGAGAGTGAGGTGAAGGAGTGCTGTTCTCTGTGACTGATTGGGTCAGCTTGTCGCTGCCTTCTTGTTCGACTACTAGTCAGGCTGAATCTGGTTTCTCTTTCTTTTCCCACTTCCGATCCTCCTCTTTTCGTTGGAAGAACTCTTTCATCATCATTTCCATCAGCTTTTGTGAGTCGAAGTACGATGGTGTCTTTTGTTCTTGTGTGGATTCAGTTTGAGCTCGGTCAGCTTGGAATCTTTGTGAATTCTTTTGTCGATTCCTTGGGCTGATTGCACCAGGGTGAGTTTGTCGTTTTGCCTTAGAGTTTCCATTGAATTCCCATGAGCTTTTCTCTCTTGAGTTTCCAAACGAGCTTGGCTGGTTCCACGATCACTCCCATTGACTCTCATGAGGCCTTGCTTGGTCCCATGACTTATCCCAGTGTCGTCCAGGTGAGCGTTGACATCCACGCGGTCCATCCCAGTGATCATACCCCTGTTTAGGTCGGGTGCCAGCGTGTGAGTCTCATTCTTTGTTGGACGGGGGTGCATTCCACTCTCTCTGTGGCAGCTTGGCGCTGTCTTGGCGTTGGGTGCCCTCTAGAGCCAGTCCGTGACTTTGAGTGTTGAAGTCAAGAACAGCTGGGGTTTTGGCGCTCTTTTCTGAGGCCATCTTTTGTTTGCCATATGATTTCTGCACCAAGTCTCGCAACTGCTGAGGGTTCATTATTCGTGGACATGCGAGAACGGAAAGATGGTGGCTTATGCCGGGATGAAGGTTCCTTAGGAAGAGAGTTTTAAAGTTCGGTTCATCCTCCATATCAGGTTCGTTGTGAGTTCCAAAGTATGCTCGTCTGAGTCGACTGTAGTAGGCTTGAGGAGGTTCGTGACGTCCTTGTCTCGTCTCCAGGGCAGCCACTAAGCCTTTATCGGACTCAGGATCGGCAAACTCTTTAATGTGGGCCTTTTGAAGCAGTTGATAGTCAGTCTTTGTATTAGCAGGCTGCCGGTCAAGGAAGCTGCGAACTTCAGGACTGGATGTCATTCAGAGTAAATAGTTTATCTTTGTCCGTAACGTTAGGTCGTATTTCCAGATGGAAATCGATATCTTGGAGATAAGCTTGGACATTTTGGCTATTTGGCACGCTGGGGTTGAATTTGCCAATGTTCCTGGCGAGCTTGTCGAGGTCTTTTAGGTCCAAGCCGTGTGATGATCTGCGGCTGGCTGCAGCAGATTCTTTTGGCTTAGTCGTGTGGTAAATGTCTTCAGAGGGCACTGATGTATGTTTCAACACCACCCCCTCCATCTTTTGCGCACGTGTCAGTCCAGGAACAGGTGACCTGGTCCTGCTCGGCAGGGGTGAGGTCGGTGTATGTTGAGTCCTCGACGGCTCATGGCGCAATTCATAAGCGTGCTTGAGTTCCTCTTGGAAACTTTCATATTCCTCTTTGAAATAGTCGAGCTGTCGTGTTAGGCGGCTGATCTCGTTTCTTGACTCATTCAAGTGAGCTTTTTGCTCCATTTCGTGGCTAGTAGCTGCTAGAGTCTCTTTTAGCCTGTTGATCTCCTCAGCGCCTTGTTCCTCCTCATCAGTCCCTTCCTGTCGTTCCTGAGCTTCAAGTTCCAGCTGCTCTATGCGTCGTTGTGCGCTTGTCAGCTCCTGCTGGCGTTGTGCAGCATGCTTGTCGCTCAACTTGAGGGTGGCGATGAGTGTGTGACTTAAGGTGATCTTGGCTAATTCTTTGTGACTGTAGCTTTGCCTTGGGTCTTGTCCCATGAGACTTGTTATGTTGTCATCCAGCTGGTCCTGTGTCTGATTTTTGAGTGTTTCAGCAGCCTTAGGGAGGAGGCTGTCTGTCACAACACTTAGCCATGTTTCCAGATCCTCCCAGTGACCGACATGTTCTGTTTTGTGAGACATGTTCTGGCGGGGTGAGGGAGATCTCGAACCGAACTGACACAGACCTTGAATGGAAAACAAAGCAAAACAAAACAAAGCAAAACAGGGGTGTAAATGTGCAAAGTATAGTGTATGCTAGTGTTGAGTGTGATTCTCTGCGCCTGTGATCCTCTCGTGGGGTGCTTCTAATTTGTAGTCTCAGTGGAGAAATTATTGAGCACACATAAAGGTAGCACAGCTGGGAAACAGAGAAAGACAAGGACACTAACAGAATAAAAAAAGTAATAATAATTGAATGCTTCACCTTTTCCTGTAAGAGAAAGTCTTCTTGTTTTTTTTCAAGGAAGGGGGTCAGTCTAATACGAAGGTAAGGGAGAGGGACAAGAACATAATCTCTCTTTCTGGTAGAAGATTTTCCTCTTGTCGCTCCTTTTTTTGTTAAGTCTGATTTAGAAGGACGCTACTAGTCAGAGGATTGTAAACGGGTTTTCTCTTTTGTAATAGGACTGTGATTGCTATTCAAATTTTTCTCCTGGATGGAGGAAAACAATAGCAATGACAGTACTGGTCCCTTAATGGCTAAATTTACACCACAACGCTGGTTAGCGTGTCTCTCATGCATGCTTAAAATTTTGCCGATGCCTATCTTCTCATTGACCTGCTTTAACTTGGAGGGGTAGGATTTCACAATAGAGGAAGGTAAATAGCAAACAGTGTAATGTCAAATTTTAAGCAGCCACCAACATACTTCGCAGACACTCTTTGAATGACTATCTAATTAAACTTGAGTTGTTGTACCTTTTAAGGAGGAGATGAGCAGGATGGAAAGGCGTGAGCAGGGTAGGCAGGTAGCAGGCAGGCAGGGCAGGATAGATGGATCAAACAAATGATTTTCCAAAATGGATTCCAGTAATCCATACAAAGGTTAGAGCAGGGTTGAAAGGATACAAACTCAAGATCAAATAATCAAAAGGAAAATAGCAAAGCAAATAGCCTTAAAGAACTTATATGCCTAGTAGGTTGATAGGGTGCTTCTTTGTTCTCTGTTCTAGTAAAAAGGTGAGAAGCGGCCATCTTTAACTTCACTGCCTTCTCACTGTCTATCAAAATAAAAGTCACAAAAACCTTATATATCAAAAAATATTTTAGCACTCTGTTGTATTTTTATACCGGTCAGAAACCCCAAAAATCTTCATATCACATCTCAGTCATCTCCTAGCAATAAAACAGTATTAAAACCGCTATATTACCCGTTGTCCGGATGGCGATGATTTGATGGTTCAGGATTCCTGGCCCCGGTGTCCGTACCCGCTCAGTCAGGTCCGTGCTTCGAGGCTCGATCAGAATGATATTCAGGTTCAGATAACAGGTTGATGTAAAGTAATTACTCAGAGGCTTATTTTAATAAAAGGATTACGAATCACCATAGCAATGGTTTCGTTTTATTAAAAATAATTTTAACTCATAAGCAAAATACAAAACACAACAGCGAATGGCTTCACCACGAGGAACGGCCTCGTCTGAGCTTCCGTCCAGAGCTTTTATAATACTGCAACTCATTTGCATTTATCATAAAACACGTCACACCTGCTTCCTTTCTTGCCTCTTGTTTATACAGGCGTACGAGTGCCCTTTGTCCTAAAAACCCAGACACGACCTAATCACACGTTCACATCTCCACAGGAAAAACATCATCTACTCCCCAATATAACACTTCCACTTCCCCTTTCTCTATATAAACAGGGGACATGTTTTTCCTAACACGTTTGAGCTAATCACACCTTTCAAACCGCATATATCACACTTAATATTCAGTGTAAGCAACACCTAAGTTATTTCAGTAGAAGATTCCATTCTGCACCGTACGTGCAAAATGCAGCCCTCTACCTGACCCCCTTCAGCTAAGCATATCCTGCCCTCTTAAGCAAAAGCTAAAACTCATAAAAACAGCAGACATCTCCTTCTCGTACAAAAGCTAAAGATAACAGTTAAAACACACCATAATACATCATCATAAATCTTAACTTTTCTAGAGATGTAAATCAGAAGAATGAAGTTGTAAATTATTCAATTCATTGTTTACACATTGTACATCTAAAGCATGTCCATGCATGTTAATCATTCCCTTATACAACTTCATCATTTTCTTATGATTAGATTCTTGTTTACGCATCAATGAAACAACCTTATACAACTTCATTTTCTTATGATTAGATTCTTGTTTACGCATCAATGAAACAATTTTCTTGATCTGGTTGATTATCTTTTGATGATCCATCTCTCTTCTTCGCCCGCTTGCGTCGCTCTGCTTTCCGCCTCTTCTGGATTTCCCGGAATGTTTTCCTTTGGATGCTTTCTACAATAAGATCATCAAAATGAATCTCTAATTTTCCGGATACATTTTCCGGATTGCCTAGTGGAAACTGATTAGGAAATGTCACACCTACAGGGCGACCAGACATGACAACTCCTATAACCTAAATAACAAAATAAATAATGGCTCCAACATAGCCGGCCCCTTATAGCTACCGATGGAAGCAAGCTATAACAAACAAAATAAAATTTTCAAGGAGCCATATTATTTACTCAAATTCTTTGTAGTATTATATAACATGGACAAGATTATTTGTATGCAGGTCAGTGTATATGTGCATGTATGAGTGTATGCACGTGCACAAAGACTATTAAGGCCTTAATTAGGTTATTGGCCTTCTACCAGCAAGCAGATTTTGCTGACAGGTCTTTCGAGCTGGCTTGTTTTGGTTTGTAGACGTACACTGCGGACCAGGCCTTTGGAGTCAGGGAAAGCTTCAGTGACTCTGGCCAACATCCATGAACCTCGCGGAGCTGAGGCATCAGCTACAAGCACAATGTCTCCTTGACGGAAGTTGCGCCTGATCCGTGACCATTTTTGCCGTGCTTGCAGAAGAGGAAGATACTCTCGAATCCAACGTTTCCAAAACAAATCTGCAATGTACTTCACTTGCCTCCAGCGACGTTTACTGTAAAGATCTTCTTTCACAAATAATCCAGGAGGTAGAAGAGGCTGCACCTTAAGCTGCAGTAAGTGGTTAGGTGTTAACGGCTCCAAATCATTTGGGTTATCAGAAACACTTGTGAGTGGTCGGCTATTAAGAATGGCCTCAACCTCACACATTACTGTTTGAAGACCTTCTTCATCCAAATATTGTTCGCTGGTGACTGACCGGAACACTGTTTTGACCATGCGAATCAGCCTTTCCCATATCCCTCCATAATGAGCACTATGGGGAGGGTTAAATGTCCACTTCACCCCCTTTTGGAGCAGGCTTTGTTCAATCTGTTGCATGTTCCAAGATTTTAAAGCTTCCTTTAGTTCCTTTTCAGTTGAAACAAAGTTTGTTCCATTATCTGATCGCAACTCAGACACTGGTCCTCTTCTAGCAATTAAACACGTGAACGCATGAATACAAGAGTTTGTATCAAGCGAATGTGCAACTTCCAAATGTATTGCACGGCTGGTAAGACAGGTAAAAATCACGCCATAGCGCTTCACAATGCTACGGCCTCGTTTTATTTCCAGTGGTCCAAAATAATCAACCCCTACATGGGTGAAGGGCGGAAGGTCAG
The DNA here is from genome assembly GCA_027422435.1 of Schizopygopsis pylzovi. Taxonomy (NCBI): domain Eukaryota; kingdom Metazoa; phylum Chordata; class Actinopteri; order Cypriniformes; family Cyprinidae; genus Schizopygopsis; species Schizopygopsis pylzovi. The sequence goes on from JAPDDL010001489.1 coordinate 49,692, forward strand.
GAGTCAACCTGTCAATAGGCAAATCTCCCATTTTCTGTTCACCTGCACTTGAGTTTGTTCTTCTGCATGTTATGCATTCACGAATTACCTTTCTGGACAAGGAATTGGCACAAGGAATCCAGTATCTCTGTCTAAGCTGGGACAACATGAAATTCCTTCCACTGTGTCCAACTTCTAGATGGATGTGCTGAAGTAAGAGCTTGGAAACAGGATGTTTTTGCTCAGTAGGCATTGCCATTTTGCTCAAGCGGCCACCCACCCTCAAGATGCCATTATCAAGGACAGGATCTAACTTGTAGATGGGGCTGCTTCTACCAACATTCTGTCACGGTACAGAAAGCTCGAGATCCAATTGCGAGTGAAAACAGAATCTTTATTTGGAACACTCCAAAATACAGTGGATGTGAAGATGAGCTGGCAGTGCAGGTGCAGACTCCAGAACACAGTGGAGGTGCAGATATCATCGGCCGTGCAGGTGCAGATCACATCGGCAGTGCAGGTGCAGTAAACCCGGCCGTGCAGAGTTTCCAGCCCGGGCAGAGAATACAGTCCGGACCCGTCAGGGAATACACTGAAACGTGACCAGGCGCGAACAGCCTCCGGACCTGGAAGACTGACACAGAGAAATAAGGAACACCAGAGAAACAACGATCTGACAACGCCTCACAGAAACGCCAGCCAGATATAGGCAGTGCAGACGAGCTACACCTGCAACCATTCTGATAGCTCGTCAGGTGCTAGGCAACGCTGACAAGCACAACGAGCGGGTCCACCCCATAGACGAACACAGAATGAGCACACAGATCCATGAACCGTGACAGTACCCCTCCCCCTAAGAACGCCTCCTGGCGTTCCCAGATGAACTTACCTGACGATTGTAATCATCGATAAGAGAGTGATCCAATATGTCTCTAGCAGGCACCCAACTCCTCTCCTCAGGACCGTAACCCTCCCAGTCCACCAAGTACTGGAATCCGCGTCCCCTCTGCCTAGAGTCCAGAATACGCTTGACCGAATAAACCGGTTCCCCATCTACGAGTCGCGGCGGTGGAGGAACCGGGGTTTGCGGATTAATGGGAGCATGAAAAACAGGTTTTAATTTGGAAACATGAAAAACGGAATGAATCCTCTTGTACGCTGGAGGAAGTTTGAGGCGGACCGCCACCGGACTAATGATCTTGGTGACGGTAAACGGGCCAATGAATTTAGGAGCAAGCTTGTTACAAACGGTACGGAGAGGAATGTTCTTAGATGAAAGCCACACTTCTTGACCGACGACATAGACGGGAGGCCTTGACCGGTGGCGATCGGCCTTGGCCTTGGTGCGTGCCCCCACCTGGAGGAGGGTCTGTCTGGCCCTGCTCCAGGTGCGTCGACACCTCTGGACAAATGCGTGGGCCGAGGGGACCGCGACTTCGGATTCCAGACTGGAAAAAATAGGTGGCTGGTACCCTAAGCTACCCTCAAACGGAGACAGGCCTGTACCAGATACTGGTAATGAGTTATGTGCGTACTCAACCCATGAGAGCTGCTGACTCCAAGAGGACGGATTCTGAGAGGCCACACATCGCAACATACGTTCTAAGTCCTGGTTGGCTCTCTCTGTCTGACCATTACTCTGGGGATGATACCCAGAAGAAAGACTAACAGTCGCCTAGCAAACGGCAAAACTCACTCCAAAATTTAGAGATAAACTGAGGCCCCCTGTCAGAGACCACGTCTGTCGGGAGACCATGAATGCGAAAAACGTGGTCAATGACAGCAACCGCTGTCTCTCTGGCAGACGGTAATTTGGGCAGAGGGATGAAATGGGCAGCCTTCGAGAACCGGTCCACCACGGTCAAAACCACCGTGTTCCCATTTGAGGCTGGGAGACCTGTGACGAAATCTAGCGAAATGTGGGACCAGGGTCTCGACGGGACCGACAGCGGCTGAAGGAGTCCAGCAGAGGGTCGATTAGAAGTCTTAGAAACGGCACAAACAGAGCAAGCCAAAACAAAACATTGTATGTCGTGAGCCATAGACGGCCACCAGAACCGTTGTTTAATAAGAAACATGGTACGACTCACCCCAGGATGACAAGCCACCTTGGAACAATGACTCCATCGAATGACATCGGACCGTAAAGTCTCTGGCACAAACAAACGACCCGGTGGGCATCCGGACGGAGGCGTTACCCCTTGCGAGGCCGTGCGGACCTTCGACTCAATCTCCCAAGTGACCGCAGAAACAAACATTTTCTGTGGCACAATGGGCTCGGAAAAAGACGGGCGATCAGATTGGTCGAAAATACGGGACAGTGCATCGGGCTTGATGTTCTTGGAACCTGGCCGATAAGAAATAGAAAAATCGAAATGACCGAAAAATAAAGCCCACCGGGCCTGCCTAGAGTTCAAACGTTTGGCGGACTTGATGTACTCAAGATTCTTATGATCAGTCCAGACGATAAAAGGAACCCCCGAACCTTCTAACCAATGACGCCATTCCTCCAAGGCAAGCTTGACTGCCAGCAGCTCTCTATTACCAATATCATAGTTGCGTTCAGCGGGAGACAAACGGTGAGAAAAATACGCGCACGGGTGCACCTTGTCGTCCGAGGAAGAACGCTGGGATAGGACGGCACCAACCCCCACCTCCGAGGCCTCAACCTCCACCACAAACTGCCGGGAGGGATCAGGGGCGATGAGTATGGGAGCTGAAACAAAGCAGCCTTTCAGTTTGGTAAACGCAGCTTCCGCTGCGCTGGACCACCTGAACGGAGTCTTGATGGAGGTTAAGGCGATCAAAGGGGCGGCTAGCTGGCTGAAACTGCGAATAAAACGCCGGTAAAAATTGGCAAAGCCCAGAAACCTCTGCAGGGCCTTGCGGGAATCTGGAGTTGGCCAATCAACCACAGCCTGAACCCTGTCCAGATCCATGCGCATCCCCTCGACTGACACAATGTAACCCAAAAAGGGGACAGACTGTGCATGGAAAACGCATTTCTCCGCCTTGACATAAAGCCCATTCTCTAACAGCCTCTGAAGCACTCGCCTGACGTGCTGAACATGTTCCTGGAGAGAGTGAGAAAATATCAGTATGTCATCCAGGTAGACATAAATGAACTGATTTAGCATATCTCTCAACACGTCATTAACGAGTGCCTGGAAGACTGCGGGAGCGTTGGAAAGCCCAAAAGGAAGAACGCGATATTCAAAGTGCCCCCTGGGGGTATTAAAAGCAGTCTTCCATTCATCCCCCTCCCTTATGCGAACCAAATGATATGCGTTGCGAAGGTCTAATTTCGTGAAAAAGAACGCCCCCTGCAGACGCTCAAAGGCAGAAGACATCAACGGCAAAGGATATGTATTCTTCACCGTGATGTTATTCAGCCCTCGATAGTCGATGCAGGGACGAAGAGACCCATCCTTCTTTTTCACGAAAAAAAACCCCGCTCCCGCCGGCGAAGAAGAAGGGCGAATGATCTTGGCTGCTAGAGAATCAGAAATATATTTCTCCATGGCCTCCCTCTCCGGGGCGGAAAGCGAATAAAGTTTGCCCTTGGGCGGAGACGTACCTGGTAATAAGTCTATAGCACAGTCATAGGGACGATGCGGAGGTAGAGAAGCAGCCCGAGACTTACTGAACACTCCCCTCAGGTCGCGGTACTCGCTGGGCACGTTAGACAGATCCATATGCTCATCCTGAAACACAGAACAAGACACAGAAGGACAAGCAGACAACAAACAAGTAGCATGACAACCCTCACTCCAAGAGAGAATGGAACTCTGACTCCAATTAAAGTGAGGGTTATGAAGCACAAGCCAGGGATGCCCAAGGACTACTGGAGTAACGGGTGTGTCAGTTAAAAGAAACTGAATAGTCTCAACGTGATTCCCCGAAGTGACGAGTCTAAGTGGACCCGTAGAGTGAGTGATGGAAGGGAGAGACAGACCATTGAGAGCATGAACAGCAATGGGCTGTGAAAGGGCAATCACCGGAAGTCTAAGTCTGTCAGCGAGATCAGAGTCTAAAAAATTGCCCTCGGCACCAGAGTCAATTAAAGCCTGACAGTCATAGGTGACTGAGGACCACTGCAACTTGACAGTGAGAAGTGTAGCTGCAAGAGAGGATTTAGCCAGTGTGATCCCACCCGTCAGTAACCCCTTACCTACTGACGGGTTCTGGCTTTTACGGGACACTGTGCTGCGATGTGCCCAGCAGCTCCACAATACAGGCAAAGACCCTCGTTGCGCCGCCTCCGCTTCTCCTCCTGGGAAAGACGGGATCTGCCCATCTGCATGGGTTCTGGTTCGGCGAAACCGACATCTGCGTCACGGTAGGGGATAGGCAGGTGGTCCAGCCTATTGACCGCCGAAGCTCGGCGTGCTCGCGGACCTCTCTGCTGTAATCTGGCATCCACCCGAATAGCCAGACTAACTAACCCATCCAGTGACGTGGGTAATTCCAGTGCGTAGATCTCGTCCTTGACATAATCAGCAAGTCCATGAAAGAACATATCCCACTGCGCTTCTGAGTTCCACCGGCACTCTGCCGCCAAAGTGCGGAATTCAATGGAGAAATCAGTGACGCTCCGATCTCCCTGCCGTAACTCCGCCAGAAGACGAGCCGCCTCTCTGCCCGAAGCCGCCCGATCAAACACCTTTCTGATCTCCTCCGAAAATGACTGAAACGAAGTGCAGCAGGGAAGTTTCTGCTCCCAAACGGTAGTTCCCCAGAGAGCTGCCCGTCCAGAGAGTAGAGTGATGATGAATGCGATCTTAGATTCCTCGGTAGGAAACGACGATGGTTGGAGAGAGATGTAGAGTGAGCATTTGGCAAGAAAGGAGCGGCATTGCTGGGGCTCACCAGAATAAAAGGCTGGAGGTGGAAGGCGGGGTTCGATGACACGACCCGCCTGATCAGGGATAGTGGGCGCAGGTGGATTCGCCGCAGTGGTTCGCTGTTCAGGCTCGGACTGGAGACGCTGTAACTGGGTGGTCAGCTCCGAAACCTGAGAGACCAGGGCTTGGATAGCGCGATTAGAGGCTGCCCTCTGTTCATCCTGGTGATCCATGCGTGAGTTACTGCGAGCTAAAAAGTCTCTTAATTCTGACGCACTCGCTGGATCCATCTTGGTCAGATCGTTCTGTCACGGTACAGAAAGCTCGAGATCCAATTGCGAGTGAAAACAGAATCTTTATTTGGAACACTCCAAAATACAGTGGATGTGAAGATGAGCTGGCAGTGCAGGTGCAGACTCCAGAACACAGTGGAGGTGCAGATATCATCGGCCGTGCAGGTGCAGATCACATCGGCAGTGCAGGTGCAGTAAACCCGGCTGTGCAGAGTTTCCAGCCCGGGCAGAGAATACAGTCCGGACCCGTCAGGGAATACACTGAAACGTGACCAGGCGCGAACAGCCTCCGGACCTGGAAGACTGACACAGAGAAATAAGGAACACCAGAGAAACAACGATCTGACAACGCATCACAGAAACGCCAGCCAGATATAGGCAGTGCAGACGAGCTACACCTGCAACCATTCTGATAGCTCGTCAGGTGCTAGGCAACGCTGACAAGCACAACGAGCGGGTCCACCCCATAGACGAACACAGAATGAGCACACAGATCCATGAACCGTGACACATTCTTCATGCCTTTCTGCAAGCAAGTTATTTCCTGCAAATATCCCTGTTTTTGGCAAAATCGTATAATTGCCACTTCAGCATCCTCCATATCTTGAACTGATAGCACATATGAATCAGGGTTCTCTTGTTTTCCTTTTCTTGTGGTCATAGTATGCCTGCTTTGTTCTGCCTTTACTTTGCGTTTCTTATGAAGTTCTGAAAGAATGGATTTGAACCTTAGGAGCCACGCCACAGCTCTTTTGAGCCTCATCCATGTTGAGAAGTAATTCATGAGGCAAGTTGTGGCGTCAAAGTTGTCTTTCATTGCAACATTCATGGTGACCATTTCCTTTCTTAATTCTGGGTCATCTGGAAAGAGGATGAGTTTGGATGGAGGGTTTGACCAACAATGGGGTGGTTCCCTTAGGAATTCTGGGCCATCGATCCAGGTCTTTCTTTTCAGAAATGTGTTTACTGTCAGCCCGTGTGAGGCATAATCAGCAGGATTCAATTTTGTGCCTATGTACCTCCACTGAGACACCTTTGACGCACTTCTGATGATATTAATACGATTTGCCACAAAGGTTTGGAATCTTCTGTTTTCATTGTGGATATACCTCAGGATGGTCATGCTATCTGTCCAAAACAGGGATGGTGCCAATTCCATATGCAGCTCTTCAGACAATATTTTGTCCATACGCACAGCCAGAACTGCAGCAGTGAGCTCCATCCGTGGTGTAGTCATCATCTTCAAAGGAGCAACCCGAGCCTTGCCCATGATAAAGGTGACATGAACTTTATTGCTGCTGTTCAATCTAAGATAAGATACTGTTCCATACCCAATATCGCTTGCATCACAAAAATGGTGCATCTGTGCCATTGTTGGATTTTCATAGTCTTTCGGAACCAAGTATCGATTAACCTTGAATTCCCTCACCTTTGGAAGATCTTGCCACCACTGCTTCCATGTTTGGGCATACACCTCTGGCAGTTCATCATCCCATCTAATGTTCTGCCTGCATAGCTCTTGCAAGATGCGTTTTGCTGGAAATGTGAGAGGTGCAAGAAATCCAAGTGGGTCATATATAGAGCTAACCATGGACAAAATCCCACGTCTACTACATGGACGTTCCTTTGTAGTCACCTTGAACATGAAAGCATCTTCCTCAGCACTCCATTGCACACCTAGTGCTCGTTCAAGTGGCAAATTGTCTGTCTCAAGGTCAAGATTTTTGATGACCATGGCCCTTTCAGACTCTGGAATAGAGGCCAAGACAGCCCTATTATTACTTATCCATTTGGTCAGTTTAAAGCCTCCAGATGCACAGAGTGACTTCAGTTCCTTGCAGAGTCTAATGGCATGGTTTTCTGTGTCTACAGCTTTCAACAGGTCATCCACATAGAAATTGTTCTTAATTGTGTTAGTTGCATCAGCTGAGAAGCACCCTGTGTTATCCTCAGCTGTCCTCTTTAAAGCATAGCTCGCACAGCTAGATGATGACGTTGCACCAAAAAGATGTACGACCATCCTATATTCTTTCAGTGGCTGATTGACATTGCCATCTGGCCACCAAAGAAAGCGCAGGAAATTCACATGATGAGGTGAGACCTTAACTTGATGGAACATCTTTTCCACATCAGCCATGAAGGCAATTTTACCTAGACGAAAGCGGACCAAGACTCCAATCAGTGTGTTCGTAAGGTTTGGACCTGGAATGAGCTCAGTGTTCAGTGACACCCCCTGATAAGCCGCAGAGCAGTCAAATACTACACGCAAGCTTTCCTTCTTTGGGTGAAACACGCCGTGATGTGGAATGTACCATACCTTTCCATTTTCTTGTTTCAGCTGATCTTGTGGTACAAGTTCAGCATGTCCACTTGATATGACTGTTTCCATGAATGCACTGTACTCTTTGTGAAAATCACTGTTCCTTTGAAACTTCCTTTTTAAAGACAGTATTCGTTGCTCTGCCAGGTGAAGATTATTTGGCATCATAGGATTATCTCTTTTAAATGGCAAAGGCAACTGATAACGTCCATTCACCATCTCAGCAGAGCTGTCCATTACCTGCATGAATCTACAGTCTTCCAATGACATCTCCTTCCTTTCTTCAGCATACTTCTCTGGAAAATCATGATTATATTGTTGAATCAAAAGATCATTTAAATTTTCAACAGAAATCCGATGCGCATGAACATATCTCTGACCTCTTTTATTAATCCATGTATCTTCACCATGGAAAGGTCCATTCACTATCCAACCTAACAGTGTCTTTATAGCAAAGGGGCCATTACCGTGGCTATTAATAATTCGCCAAGGTTCCATTAATTTGGGCACATTTATCCCAATGAGAAGGCCAACCTCCGCGTTAATGGTGGGCATATCCACATCTTGAAGATAGGGCCATTTTCGGATGTCCTTCTGCTTGGGGATATGTTCTTTATCAACAGGAATTTCCTGCTGAGTGTAAACATCTGGTAACTTTATAAATTCCTTGCCGTCTAGGCTACACACTTCCAGGTCTTTGACCAGCAGGGTATTAATTGGCTTCGTTTGCCCCATTGTACGCAGAAGTATTTGTTGGTGTTTGCCCTTGGCATTTAAATCTTTTCTGAGCTGATCAGTGCAAAAGGTAGCAGAACTTCCCGGGTCAAGGAAAGCGTATGTCTGGACTATATGATTTGAGTTGGTCAGCTTGACTTGAACAGGTATAATTGCAAGAGTGCACTGTTTATCACTACAACCAATTGCTTCAGTCTTCAGTGAAACCAGCTCACTGCCTTTCCAAGATTACTGCTTGAACTGCCTGAATCCGTCTGGTCTTTACTTTCATTTAGGGGTATGTGTAAGATTGTGGGATGCTGTTTTGAACACACAGAACAGGTTTGTCGATTTTTGCAAGTTCGACTCATGTGCCCTTTGACCAGACAACCAAAGCAGACACCCTTTGTTTTTAGCAGTTCAACTCTAGCATTGTGAGGCTTTGTCAACAGTTCTTGACAAGACACAATCCCATGATTGCCACTGCAGATAGGACAGAGTTTTGACAAGTCGGAAGATTTGAACAATTGCATCGTGTTCCTTGCAGTAGAACATTCTGCATTGCCCTTTGGCACTGCTGCTACTGTTGTAGCAAAACTGCTCCCTCTGCTCTTCTGTATAGAACTTATAGCGGGCTTGCTACTGCTGATGGTTGTCTTTGATGTCACTTTGCCTGAGGATGCGTCTCGGAGGTCACCGAATATGGGGTCTTGCAGAATCCTGGCCTGCCTTTCCAAGAAATGAACAAGATCACCAAACGTGGCCCAGACTCCTGTTCGCTCTTTGATGTCAAAAGCATGTGATCGCCACTTTTCCTTTATTTTGTAAGGCACCTTGGAGATGAGAAGCCTCATGTTTGATGGAAGATTGAGTTCATCCATATTCCTTAAAGTACGCATAACGTTACAACATCCACGGAGAAAAAGAGCATAACTATGTAAAGCTTCACCATTGTCTATTGGTATGTTATTCCAATTCAAAGCCTTTTCCATATAGGCATTAGTGATTTTGAATTAATCTCCAAAATGATGTTCTAAGAGTCTTTTCGCCTCTCCAAACCCTCTGTCTGCATCCATATGAAGGCAACTTCTAACCAACTCTTTAGGTTGACCAGAGGTATACTGTTCAAGGTAATATAACCTATCTTGACTATTATTGGTCTTACTTTCGATACAGTGTTCAAATGCTTGCATGAATGGTTTAAAGTTCAGTGGTTCACCATTGAATACAGGCACATGTCTAGTTGGAAGAGAAGACATCTTTTGCTGTTGCACAATAAGATCAGTAATAGCACCCAGATCGTTGCTGCTTATGCCTGAAGGCACGAGTGGTACTGTGGCGTCTGCACTAGTTTGACCAATCTGATTCAGTGGGGGTATTTGACAGGGATCTTGAGACCTCTGAAGCCTTACATTATGTGTCAAAGCTCTTTGCAGTGGTGTTTTAGGGATAACAGAGATTTACTGGTGAGGGTTCTGGTTGCAGAGTTTCCTTAATTCCATTTGTTCCTTGCTGGCTCTTTATCAAGCAACACTTGTACAGACTGGTGAACATTTCTAAACTCATTTAGTGCAGCGTTCAACTCTTCCGGGCCCGTGCTAACAGCTTCAACGTTTCCACTATTCATTGCTTCCCTTATTTCATTCATTTTACATGTACACACGCCAAGCTTTCCTCTGCGCATTGCACAAAGCTGGTTGAACTTTTCTTCATTCATATTGGCTCAATCAAGATAAGATTTTGAGTTATCACAGCTTATGGTTCATGCATGAACAAATATTTTGGTCCACTCCAGCAGCAAGCCCAGCATTGACATAGGCACTTCAATATCCAAAACTATATTGAACATACAGAATCCATACCTTACATTTCCAAGTTGCAAACAAATGTTTCCAAGTTTCCAAACTATTTTCATCAATCCATGTGAGCGATTGCAAGTTCTTTAACTTTTAACAGTTTTGAACATAGTTCTCAAGTTTCACAAATACCTGTTCCATTGCGAACATTCTCTGCTCATGATCTTCCCACAGGCAAAATCTAAGCTAGCAGTAGTCAAATTAGAAGATAGCAGCAGGGAGGAAAAATAAGAGAAGTGAGGATTTACTCCCAAGGTTAGAACTAATAATAAAGGTGGCAGCATGGTGGCGCTGTTTAGTCGATACACTTAGGGGGTTGGTTTTGTTGTTTTACAGGATAAAACAAACTGACCTAAGTTGAGGAAACCTTAATTTCCTTTTGGGGTTTTTCTAATTGGAAGGTTAACGTCCTTATACCCTAAGCTTGATGAGAAATGACATTGCTCCGTGGTGCCCAGCAGCAAGGCCACCCCCCCCCGTCCGTCCGACCGACCGCACCAGGTGAGCTCCTGTAAGGGTCTTGCCGAACACTCTGTCCCCACCGTATTGCAGTGAGCCTCTCAAACAGTCGTGGCTTTGGCACAACCGGGCTGGGACTCAGGTGAGGCACGTCAATGACTGCTGGCCTGAAGAGGGGCAGGGCTAAATCCAAAGCTAGCATCTCTTTTCTATCTTGTAACTTTACGAGAGGAAGACCACTAACAGAGACTTTGCTGTCTTTTTGCATACGGATCAATTCATCAGTTCAGTAAGAATAGAAATTTTGTTTGATCTACTTGCTTTACGTTGAGCTGGCCGAAGATCTTTTTCTGTTCCACATGTTTCCTTCGGATGGCTGAGGGAATCTCCGCTGGCTTACGTCGCCGAGTCACTGAGAACACTGAGTCACAGCGTGCAGGCCCACAGCACTTATGTGCATCCTGTGTGCAGAATGATGCGCTTGAAGCAACACTGAGTCACAGCATGCAGGCCCACAGTGCTTATGCGCATCCTGTGCGCAGAATGATACTCTCGAAGCAACACTGAGTCACAGCGCGCAGGCGCAGCGCTCCAGAGTCCGCATAGAGAAGTTCAAAGCACAAAGGAAAGAGATATTAATGCGTAATGTATTAAATCTGTGCCACAGTTTATTGAGCCTTTTCTTTTAACCGTTTTAAATGTCAGTTACTGTGCTTGTGAAGAAACCTCATAGTGCTCTCTACAACAGTATTGTGATCTAACAGACACCTGGACAGTTTAAACCATTTGTTTTAAAACCTGCGTAAAATACGTTTAAATGATAATCTTAGCCTACATCATGAAGCGCAAAACGATTTATATTTCTACCGCATTATCTCTCCACCCTTAAACAAATAGAGTTTGTTCAAACACAAAAACAATAGGCTATTTATCCAGTTAATAATCAAACTAACCTAAAATCTGTGTGGACCATGACTGCTGTGTTTTTTTTTTTTTTTTTGCTCCATTTGCCCTGTTCACTTTCACTCCATCATCAGCTTTAAAATAACGCGATGGGAGCCAGGGATTTTACTGACTAACTTATGTTTTATTCTGTTGTTTGTATTTAAAGTTTTTCATTTTTAAGCCCCCCTCTCTCTCAGAATTAGGCTGACATTTTTACTTATGGAATATTGTTCTTTGCGCGACTATTTCCAGATTATTCCAGAACGAAAAGAGGTGAATGCAGATACAGGCAGCGATCACCTGATACATGCACATATCCTTCAAAAGTCAAAAATAGAATAAATGCATTTGATTGGTAAACCAATTTCAGACTTTATGTTTCAATCTCAAATGGTAATGCATATAATTTTACGGAAAAGCTCAACTAAATATCAGCGCTAATAAGTGTGGGGCGTGGTGGCTTTGGCGATCGGCGCTCCAGTCAGTCAATCTACTCCACAGCCAATCACGGGCCCCTACTTGCTAGGGCCCTGGGTCTTCAGTTCTGCCTAGCCCAATGGTTAATGCGGCCCTGGGTGTGACATGCATTTATTTCGGCTCATTAAAAATGAATCTTGCAGCTGCATTCTGTATAAATTGTAAAGGTTTGATAGAACTGTCTGGAAGACTTGCCGAGAAAGCATTGCAATAGTCCAGCTTGTACAGAACAAGAGCTTGAACAAGGAGTTGTGTAGCATGTTCCGAAAGAAAGGGCCTGATCTACTTGATGTTGAATGGAGCAAATCTGCAGGCCCAGGCCTTTTTAGCAGTGTGGTCTGAGAAATTCAGCTGTAGAACCTGAGTGGACAGACCCACATAACCATAGAATCTCACATATCAAAGGAACACGAGGAGATTATTTTCTTGGACATGTGCGAGTCATAAAATTGACCAGGCCTAATGACGCCTCCCTGATTAGATGACAATCGTCTTATCTCATGAGACCCATAAAAACAATGATAGATTTGAGGAGAATATCTGGATGTACTTAAGAACGGAACTTCAGTGTTGTTCCTGACTGACTTACCATAAATAAACTTGAATAAACATCAGTACAAAGAGTGTTGGATCTGCACACTTTCCAGCCTCAGACACTCCCGGAATCTTGTGACCAATTGAAACTCAGTGACACATAGGCTTCGGTGTGTGCTGCTCGCAAAACTTTGGCATCGTCACTGATCGCGCTGCGATCGCGCTGCGATCGCGCTCACCGCCTTACCATCAGGCTGACCATCTAACTAACTCAAACACTTTGACAAACGTCTAACTGAAGAGACTGTTAGAGCCTGAAGCCACTCGGAACTCCAAGAAGAACTTCAAGTGTCACCTTTCTCAAAGAACCAGGCAACCGCCAATCACAAGAGGGGTTTCCCCAGTGACATCACGCAACGACATCAGCAACCGGAGGTTTCCCAACGAGGAAAACAACAGATCAGCGATCAGAGCAACTGAAAAGCAAGTAAACCAAACAAATCGCTATTGTTGCTGGAAACTGGTGAATTGATCTGTATGCAGTAAAGACAGCGATGCCTCTGCTTGTGATCTACCTCCAGTTTAAAGTTACGAGATAGCAAAATTGTGCTAGACTTAAACTTTCTTCAAACCGCAAAACTCCTGACCTGTGAGTGTGCCTGTGTATATATGCGTTTAGTACGTTTAGTCCATGTATCGTAGAATAACAGTTAGCAAAAAAAAACTGTTTCATTTATAAAGAATGGTGTATTGTGCTGTGTGATTTTCAAGTTTGAAACTATTTGCCAAAGATCACGTTACCTAGCTCAAATGTTGATAAAGTACTATTTTGTTTGTTTTATCGTTGGCCCCGAAGTAAGATAAACGAAATTGTTAAAGATATACTGATTTTAATGGTCTAAAAAGGTATAAATAATACGTTTTGGATTCATATCAATTCAATCAAATCAATATCGAATCTTTAATAAATGATTCCCCAAGAGCTGAAATAATAGCTAAAAATTACTTACACAGCAGATCATCAATCACAACTCCAAGGTTTCTGACTGTTTTTGAAGGAGTTATTGTTGATGTGCCTAACTGTAAGGTGAAATTGTGGTGAAGTGATGGGTTTGTTGAAACCACAAGCAGTTCTGTCCTGGCAAGGTTGAGTTGAAGGTGATGGTCCTTCATCCAGCAAGAAATGTCTGTTAGAATCAAATCAAATCAAATCAAATCACTTTTATTGTCACATCACCACAGCACAAGTGCCTTGGTGAGTGAAATTCTTATGAGCGTGCTCCAGACAGTGCAGAAAAACAACAGACAATTTACCTATGGACAGACAGTGCAAAAAAACAACAAACAATTTACATATGGACAGACAGTGCAAAAAAACTGCACTGGAGCATTTACAGTGCTCCAGACAGTGCAAAAAAAAACAACAGCAATTTACATATGGACAGACAGTGCAAAAAAGCAACAGCAATTTACATATGGATGTGACGGGGCGCATAGCTACCGTCACGGCAGCGATGCGCTACCTATTCCAGTTCACAAAGACTGAGTGCAAATATTGCCTGTATTTGTTAGTATAGCGTGTCAATGTGTTCTGTTATTCCTCATTTTGTTTCAAATCAGCGGTTAACCTAGTCTTTTATCAAAACCCCACAGTAATCCCGTAGCTTTCGTGTGCACACTTTTAACATCTAATACTACGGTGATTTATATGCTATAGCTACTACTATCAATACATATCTTACTGTTTAAAACCATGTCATTTACTTCACTATCATAACCTGTTACAATAACCACGCAACACATGTCTTTGTTAATTATGTATCTGTTTATTTAGTTTAAAAGGAACATAGCTTTGACATACCATCTTTACGTCTTACCAGCGTCTCCTGTTTGTTTGGGTAAAGGAAGATTTGCCACAATGGAGGGGTTTAAGTAACGCTATGACTTCCGGGTCAATAGGAAGTGACCCGGAGTTTCGAGTTATTATTTTTTTTTAGCTGTTAATATGACTTGTGGCTTTGCCGAATGTTAGCTGAAATCATATAAATGATATTCTATACTTTTCTAATTGTATAGATGTAGCATTTTGGCTGTTTTTAAGCATTTATGGTTTGTTTACCTGAGCCACCCCTGTATTGTATTATTGTGTTGGTATGTGCCAATTACAGGGGTGCCTTCATGTGTATAAAAGACTAGTAGCTTCAATCTCGGGGGGAGCGTGAAGTAAGAAGACATAAGTCTGTTGATGCTCTAAGTATAGTGGCTTGTGTAAAGGTCAATTTCTAAGCAGCTTTAAAATTTGATTGTTTTTTTTTGTTGTTTGGTTTTTTGACTCATGTCAATTTATTTTATTTACTAAATAGTATTTTTTTTTTCTCTTGTATGTATTTTTTTCTTAATTTTGATTGCCTTTCTTTGGCCTTAATTGGGTAAATAAAAAGATCCCATCTGTTAAAACTCATCCAACTTCTCCGGAGTGCTTACATCTACTCACGACGACTCAGTCACATCTACCCTCGACAATGGACAGTACATATTCACAGACTGTACAGAAGACAATGTGCAAAATACACATACATATACTCAGTACACTTAGTGTACTATAAAGACATACTTAATTATCAACGACACATTATACACCGTATGGGCACATCTACATTATGTACAGTATCTATACATAATGTAGTCTATGCATAGTAATAATGTGAGGTGCAACAGATTATAAATTAACAGCAGATTGGTTGGTTGAGCAGCAGATAGATGTGCAAAGGTGCAACAGATTATGCATATGCAGTGTCGTGGATGTGCATTGTGTGGTGTCCAGTGATAGCAGATAGGTTGTGTTAGTGCAGTGTGTGCGTGTAGTCCAGTTGAACTGTGTTAAAGTGCAGTGCATGGCATGTTGTGTGAGTGGGAGTGTGATGTAGGTGAGTTATTTCTGACTGTTCATTAGCCTGATAGCTTGAGGGAAAAAGCTGTCCCTCAGTCGGCTAGTGCGGGATCGGATGCTGCGGAAACGTCGCCCTGAGGGCAACAGAGAGAGCAGTCTGTGGGACGGGTGGCTGGAGTCTTTGATAATCCTCCGGGCTTTCCTTGTACACCGCCTGGTGTAGATATCCTGGAGGGAGGGAAGCTCACCTCCAACAATGTGGCGGGCAGTTCGCACGACCCTTTGTAAAGCCCTGCGGTTGCCAGCGGTGCTGTTTCCAAACCAGGCGGTGATACAGCCGGTCAGGATGCTCTCCACAGTGCAGGTGTAGAAGGACCTGAGGATTCTGGGGCTCGTTCCAAACTTCCTCAGCCGTCTTAGGAAGAAGAGACGCTGATGTGCCTTCTTCAGCACTGCATCTGTGTGAGCAGACCATGTGAGATCCTCAGTGATGTGAACGCCGAGGAACTTAAAGCTGGTCACCCGCTCCACAGGTGTCTTGTCGATGGTGATGGGTGTGTGTTCTCTGCTCTGTCTCCTGTAATCCACCACCAGCTCCTTGGTCTTGTCGATGTTGAGTGAGAGGTGGTTCTCCTGACACCATTTAGTCAGGGTACTCACCTCCTCTCTGTAGGCCGTCTCATCGTTGTCGGTGATCAGGCCTATCACCGTTGTGTCATCAGCAAATTTGACGATGACGTTGGAGCTGTGTGTTGCTGTACAGTCGTGTGTGTACAGGGAGTACAGGAGTGGGCTGAGGACGCAGCCCTGCGGAGCACCAGTGTTGAGGATCAGGGGAGATGAGGTGTTGTTGCCCATTCTGACCACCTGACTTCTGCCTGTCAGGAAGTCCAGGATCCAGCTGCATAGAGATCTGTTCAGTCCTAGAGTCTGGAGCTTCGCAACCAGTGTGGCAGGCACTATAGTGTTAAATGCTGAACTATAATCCACGAACAGCATCCTCACATAGGTGTTCTTATTTTCCAGGTGGGAGAGAGCAGTGTGCAGGGTGAAGGCAATAGCATCGTCTGTGGAACGGTTACTGCGGTATGCAAATTGTAGTGGGTCCAGTGAAGCAGGCAGCACAGAGCAGATGTAGTCTCTGACAAGCTTCTCAAAACACTTGCTGAAGATGGGGGACTCTCATTAGACAAGCTGAGATGTGAGCAGCTATCGTCGGATCATCAGGATGGAATGACAGGTAGAGTTGAGTGTCATCAGCATAGCAGTGATATGAAAAACCATGATTCTGAATGACAGAACCTAGTGAAATAACCTAGAAATCACATCAGTCCTCATGTCTTTACACTGGCTTCCAGTTACATTTAGGATTGATTTTAAAGTACTTTTACTCATTTATAAATCACTCAATGGCCTAGGACCTAAATACATTGCCAATATGCTCACTGAATATAAACCTAACAGACCACTCAGATCATTAGGATCAAGTCTGTTATATATAACAAGGGTTCACACAAAACAAGGAGAGTCCACTTTTTGCTATTATGCCGCCCGCAGTTGGAACCAGCTTCCAGAAGAGATCAGATGTGCTAAAACATTAGCCACATTTAAATCCAGACTCAAAACCCACCTGTTTAGCTTTGCATTTGTTGAATGACCACTGCAACTTCCAAACTATTTGCACTGCATTTTATGTATAATAATTTTCTACTCTTAACTGTTTTAAATTTATTTTAAATCAAATTTTATATAATTTCCTTGTTTTTATTGTTGTGATTATTATTTTTAATTCGTTGTTTTGATTGTTTTGATTCTTTTTTTTATGACTATTTCACTTAATTTATGTAAAGCACTTTGAATTTGCACTGTATATGAAATGTGCTATATAAATAAACTTGCCTTGCCTTTATAAACTTGGTTTTGTACTTCACTTGTGTCCTAATATAGGCTATATAGGTTTTAATGTTTATTTATATAAAAGGTCTGGTTGGTGCCTTTAACTTGCGGCAGACGCTCATAGACCAGTTTTGCAATTCTGGAGAATTCTGAATGTATGCTCTGTCATAGCTTAAGAATCTCATCAAACACCATACGTCCCCAATGGTGCTTTGTGACTTGTCTTGCAACTACTTTCAGCAGAAAAACACATCCCACGTAGTGTATTTCTCTTTTAAAGAACTCATATTTGGTTGGTCTGAGTTTCACTCCATGCTGTTCAAGGGCTTTCAGGGCTCAAATTTCCAATGTCAAGTTAAAGTATCCAGGTATGCATGATACAGCAATCATCGGGAGGGTCATTCCACGAAATCGGTGCCTTTTGCATCCCTTTGAAATAATAAAAAATAGAATTAATAGAATATAAAAACAAATTTGTGATTTAAAAACATAACAACACTCTTTTCGGGAAACTGTCGTGACTAGCTAGTTCGTTTACAAAACAATGCATCGTAAGGTTTCCGTGGTGCTGTGAGATGGTGACACGCAGCAGCAGTTTGGTAGCGTGTAGTGCAGTGCAGTTTTTAAAAATTATTGTGTTGTTTGTTATTTATTTGTTAACAACAATGACTTATTTTAATACGTCAGGCTCTTCTTTACTTTTTATATTGTTTTGCTACTTTTTGAGGTTTTTTTGCGACTTCCGTGAACCTATACGGTATAGCCGTGAGTTTCTCCTGCTTCTACATAACTCTGAAGGTGGTATGGTGGATCTTCTGATGGCGTTTTCAGTAGAAGTTATTCGGCCGGACCCTACTGAGGCGAATCGAGAATGGATATCCAAGCCGAAAAAGGTGAGGAAGAGGGGGAGTCGCGGTGGTGTGTGGCAGAGGTTGAAGAGACAAGGCGATCGTCGCGTGCCTCTCCCTATGGTTATGTTAGCTAAAGTTCAGTCGCTCCGTAACAAATTGGATGAGTTTCAGGCAAATGTTAAGTTTCTTAAGGAGTATAGCAGTGCATGCCTTCTTGCTTTTATGAAAACATGGCTTTTAAGGAATAAAATTCTCATTCCGATTTGGAAATTGATGGCTTTGGGGAACCCTATCGCTTGGACAGAGATTCATCTGTGACGGGTTAATCGCTTGGTGGAGGTTTATGTCTTAATGTAAACAAAAACTGGTCTAATATGGTGGTCGTTAAGGAGACCTTGTTTACACCTGACATTGAACTTTAATCTGTTTCCCTACAACCCTATTATTTACCGAGTTCCCGCAGCTGTTTTTTATGCTTATTTATATTCACCCAAAGGCTAATGTTGATACGGCAACTCGAATTGTCGCAAAAACTGTGCAAAGACTTCAAAGGATGACGCCAGATGCACCAAAATTCGTTATGGGTGATTTTAATCATTGTAAAATGGGGAAGTCCTTGAGTGGTTTATATCAGTATGTAACCTGTTTTACACGTTATAAGAAATGTCTTGATTTATGTTATGGATCTGTGAAGGGAGCATATAAATAATTTTGTAGAGCTCCCTTGGGTATGTCAGATCACAATGTTGTGTACTTGGTTCCGTTATACAAATCGGTCCTTAAGAAAACTAAGCCGGAATGCCGTTTAGTTCCAGTGTGGTCGGAGGAATCTATCAACTCTCTCCAAGACTGTTTTAGCTGTACAAATTGGGATGTGTTTATAAATGCTTGAGTTGTGTTTAGATTAACCTAGAGAGACTGTGTCAGCTTATGTTACGTTCTGTGAGGACCTTGTTATCCCCAAGAAAGGAATTTGCATCAATCCAAATAATAAACCGTGGGTCACTAAATCTGTAAAAAACACAATTATTCAGAGGAACATTTGTTTTAATCAAGATGATGTGACCCAGTATAAGGTATTACAAAAACAGGTTAAGAAGGAACTTAAATTGGCAAGGCTTAATTACAAGGATAAAGTGGAGTATATGTTTAGTATTGGAAATTCTCATTCTGCATGGGAGGGGGTGAAGTCCATGATGGGGATGCAATCTAAGAAATGTAATATTTATTTTGACGGGAAGCTTGATTTTGATCTTTACAATGATTTGAATGTTTTTTTATAATCTTTTTAATTTTTATATTTTTAGTTAGGAATGGGCAGCTTTTACATTTTTTCCTTTGAGCAAAATAGTGTAAATGTTGATAAGGATACAGTCTTAAAATTTTCCGGGGTGTTAAAGAGAAGACAAGCCCAGGCCCTGATGGTATTGGAGGCCATATTATCAAGAATTGTGCAGAACATTGGCAGATACACTATATATAGCCAAAAGTATTGGGTCACCCCCTTCTAATGAAAGGTTTGACTACTTTAGTAATTTCCATGAGTACAAATCTTAATGTTTAAGCATATAATGATATTCTAGGGAATTGTGTGCTTCTAATTTTATAGCAACAGTTTGGACACGACCCTTTTCTATTCTAACATGACGGTGCCTCTGTGTATAAGGCACGGATCAAAGAGAAATTATGATTCAGTCAGTGTGGAAGAACTTGACTGGTCTGCAGAAAGCCAAGTCCTAATCCCAGCTGAACCTCTGGTGTGACTTTAAATGTAGACCTTGAGCCAAAAACTCATCACCAAACACCAATGACTTGTACTATAGGGTTGGAAATCGAAAATCGATTCCGATTCCAGAATCGAATACTTAAGGTCAGGAATCGGATACTTGTTGTCAAATTAAAATTTCGATTCTGCCTATTGATTCCTATGCACACGCCTTGCGCGGGGCTGGCCTGTGGCATAGGCGGAATAGGCAAATGCTAGGTGCGCCGCCGATCCATAGGGGCGCCAAAATGATGAAGATTTTTTTTATTACCAATTCTACTTCAATACTATACATTTAAATTGTTACACAAAAAGCGATCGTTCCACAAAAACAACTAATTTATTGCTCTCCTCAGTTTGATGCATGATCTTCCCCCGCACAGCCACACTTCCACATATATCAGGTACCTGATTGTAAAAGATGTTCACTTATAAATCATCACTGTGTCAAAAAGACTGAAGCCCTTTCTTCCAGGGAAGAAAATTAAATAAGAGAAGAATAAAAATGGGACAACGACAGAGGTAATGTTATGTAATGAATGATTACGGTCAAATAAACTAGCCCTTTAAATGCATGAATGTTTCGCCAATCATGATATTCGTGTCTTTAGAGACCTGTATATATACAGCACGGGCGACTTGCTGCAATATGAAAAAAAAAACACTCTATTACAGAAGAATCAAATAAAGCATATTTTGTTAACTTTTTAAACTTGGAAGGGTTAAATTTGAGCAGATGATTTTACCATCGCTGTCATCATCAGCGCGCACTTCCACTGGCTCATATTCGCGATCTCTACCATTTTCTCAAACCGATCCTTTTCAATAACTTCAAAATCAATATTTTGAGTACTGGTTGCCTATTCACCAAATCCACCATCAAATGACAGTGGAATTTATATTTCACTGTGTGAAAGTAATTGCTCTGCAGTAAAGCCATTCAAACCAGTTCTGATTATTTTTTTTTTGTTTTATGCCTGGGGAAATTTTGAGTGAAACATCACATCATCATCATCATACGGACATAAAAAAACATGGAATTTTAAAACAGCAATTTCCAAGCCTTTATCAATTTGGACAAAAAAATAAACCCAGAAAGTTTTGGAAAAGTCATGGAAATCTATTTCACAATCCTCTGTATAATAGAATTATGTTTAATTATGTCCTGAATTTCAGTGGGGTATTGCACATATATCGCATTACTCATTACCGCAGCTTTCAACTTTAAAATGAGGGGCATTACTGCAAAAAAATGTATTCAATATAGCGTAAATAGATTAGATGAGTAAATAAGTTCACTCAAACCATCAAATCAAATGAGTGATTCAGCACCGAGTCCTCTCTCTTTGGCCGTCTCTCAGGCCCGGTTCTACGGGGGTGCTAAGCACCCTCAAATGAAATCAAAAGCACCCTCAGTTAAAGCTGTAATAATGGCATTTTATTGCAGATTTGGCAAACTATCCAGCATTTTATGGTTTGCACTCTGGAGATCGGTTTCTATTTCAACGTGTTTTTGCAGTTTTGAGCATTGTATCCAATCTCTGACATATCTGTTGATTTCTTGAGCCTAACAGCAAATCTGAGGCGTTTAAGATAGAATCTACTTACTGCTTAAATTGCTGAGTTTTTGTTCTGAGAAAAAAAGTCAGAATTGTGAGTTTATATCGACTTTATGCCTCGCAATT
The DNA here is from genome assembly GCA_027422435.1 of Schizopygopsis pylzovi. Taxonomy (NCBI): domain Eukaryota; kingdom Metazoa; phylum Chordata; class Actinopteri; order Cypriniformes; family Cyprinidae; genus Schizopygopsis; species Schizopygopsis pylzovi. The sequence continues at coordinate 71,200 of JAPDDL010001489.1, forward strand.
GCGAGCTTATATATCATGCAATTATGAGAAAAATAATTCAGAATTGTGAGATAAAAAGTCGCAATAACCTTTTTAATTTTTTAATCAGTGGCGGAAACGAGCTTCCATACTGTAATGACCCGGCAGTCAGCGCTAGCAGCCAGGTGCATTATGGGTATTTGTTTATAGCTGATTTATGCGTTAAGCAAGATGGTTGGGTTTTTGCATCAGCAATGTTATATGTGTTTATGTTAAAGTTAGTTCGGGTGGGTTTGGTTAATTTTCTGCCTGTTATATAAAAAGGTGGCTGTTACCGTCACTGAGAGAGATGAGTAGGGGAGGGACTTGGCGATATGGCCTTGCATGTGTAGTTATTATTCTGTGTTCGAAAGGAGAAAGATGATAATACTCCCTTCTGCTGGTTTGTGAAGACAGTACTCCAGCTCACAGAGACATTTAGAGTCGTGCAATGTATGGGACATGAGTGCTCGTATTTCCTACTAACAAAGTTAAGACTTGCGACATATAGATGCTAGTGCCCCTTTAGCAATTAGCTTAGTATCCGTGAAGTAGCTTTGCAATGCTCCAATCAGCCCCATGTCTTTGAGAAAAATATACAGTTGTTACAATACTTTTACCTAATGCACGGATTAAATATAATATTACACATCAGACTTAACACCCAACCATTAACTAAATGTTCGTGTAAGACAACATATGCATGTGTGAATCTTGCCAAGCCATATTTCGCAATAATATACTTTATAGGGAGAATGTGCGCTCTCGGAAAGGCACGTCTTATGCATGCGCTTTGCGAATGTCAGTCAGCGGTGTGATCCTTTTGTTTTCATCAACATGGGTTTAAAAATCACATTTCACTGGTTTGGACTCATGGAGAATTCAATATAAATATTCACAATGCTGGAATGCTGTGCTTTGCAACAATAGACATACTCGTAGTGAGCAGCAGCAGTCATTCAGAAGTGAGCAGAGAAAACGGATCTTCACAGAAAACGTATAAATACTGTTCATTTTAGATGTTTAATTACAAGTTGGAGCATTGGTATCGCTAGAAGAGGGTTTAAATAACATTTTGTGAAAACCTCAAATTCGACCAAAACGGAAATGTTTCACTTTTTTTTTTGTCTATAACTAAACAGCCTAATGTTTTGTTGAATAACTTTAATATGTTAATTTACACTTTATTCAATCTCTGTAGCCTATTTACAAAATATAGTTAATATTTGCATCATTAATGATTTATCTTATCCACCTGCGACCCACCCGCAAATAATCAGAATGCATTTTTTTATTATCCGACCCACCTGCCCCGCGGATCATCCGCAGCGCCCGCGGATTTAACCGCCATCCACGCATCACTATTGTGTATTAAACAGTGCCACCACGAGGAAGAAGAAATCAGTGCACATTGAGTCATCAGATATTTAGGTATATATTTGCACAGGAAAAATATATTTACACATTAAAAAAATTAATCCGAAAACAGGTATTCTTTTATATTTTATTATTGTTTATAATGCATATATTGAGGAATAGGCTACTAAGAAAGTTGATTCTCTTCTAAAAATTAAGGAGGGAGAAGGTAATGAATGATCGCCCGGTTCGCTAAGGACATGCATTTAAGTATGCATTTAAGAGCTCTATGAGGTAAAAGTTTGTGAACAAACTATGTTAGCCTAGTCTAGAAAGCCTACAGTCTAAAAGTTTAAAATAGTACAATAACAATATCTGGGAGTTCCAGAGATCTGAGATTGTGTAACACAAGTGGAATTTTTCGTTTCAAGTCAAGACACCTTTATTTATATAGTGCCTTTAACTATGCAAATTGTGTCAAAGCAACTGCACAATATCAAAACAGGAAATTTTTTGAGTTAAAGTCATTTCATTATTGAATTCAGTGATGTCATTTGTCCAGCTCAGTTCAGTTTAAATTGTATCTGTGCAATCAAGTCTGTGATATCGCTGGAAATGAAGTGTCCCCAACTAAGCAAGCCAGAGGCGACAACGGCAAGGAACCAAAACTCCATCAGTGACAGAACGGAGAAAAAACCTTGGGAGAAACCTGGCTTAGTCGGGGGGCCAGTTCCCCTCTGGCCAGACGAACCAGCAGTTTGTTCCAACTGCAGCAAAGTCAGTGTAAGGGCTCCACTGGTTCCAGTGGTCTTTTCCCGATGGCTGTCTAGGTGACGAAGTCCTCATTGGAGATCTGTCTCTGGGGCTCATCTAGGTGCCCTGGCCTCCACTGACATTCAGAGCTGTAGAGGTCGTCTCTAGGTGATGATCCACCATCTGATCTGGATACGGACTGGATCTGGTGACTGCAGTGATCATCTAGGCTGGATAAGAACCGGATCGGGTGGCTACGGTGACCTTGGAATAAGAAAGCAAAAGACTAATATTAGCGTAGATGTCATTCTTCTTACGATGTAACAAGTACATCGTGTTTTATGGGAAGTGATCCCGGTTCCGGTTGACCTAATTAATGCAGCCTTTAACGGATTTGAATATTAGAAACGTATTAGTGTGTTAAGTGTACGCCAGGTTAAAGAGATGGGTCTTTAATCTAGATTTAAACTGACAGAGTGTGTCTGCCTCCCGAACAGTGTTCGGTAGATTGTTCCAGAGTTTGGGCGCTAAATAGAAAAAGGATCTGCCGCCGGCAGTTGATTTTGATATTCTAGGTATTGTCAAATGGCCAGAGTTTTGAGATCGTAGCGGACGTGGAGGACTATAATGCGATAAGAGTTCGCTCAAATACTGAGGAGCTAAGCCATTCAGGGCTTTATAAGTAATTAACAAGATTTTAAAATCTATACCATGTTTAATAGGGAGCCAGTGCAGTGTTGACAAAACCGGACTAATGTGGTCATACTTCCTGGTTCTAGTAAGAACTCTAGCTGCTGCATTTTGGACCATCTGTAGTTTGTTTATTAAGCGTGCAGAACAACCACCTAATAAAGCATTACAATAATCTAACCTTGAGGTCATGAATTAACATTTCTGCATTTGACATTGAGAGCATAGGTCTCAGTTTAGATATATTTTTAAGATGAAAAAATTCAGTTTTACAAATGTTAGAAACATGGCTGTCAAAGGAGAGATTGCTATCAAATAGCACACATAGGTTCCTGACTGATGATGAAGAATCGAGAGAGCAGCCATCAAGTGTTAGGCAGTGTTCTAGCTTCTTAATTGTGTGGTTTTTAGGTCCGATAATTAACACCTCTTGAGTTTTTTTATGTCGACTATGCATTCCATAAGTTTCTCAATTTGGTGTGTTTCACCGGGCCGTGAAGAAATATAGAGCTGAGTATCATCAGCATAACAGTGAAAGCTAACCCCATGTTTCCTGATGATATTTCCCAAGGGTAACATGTAAAGTGTGAAAAGTAATGGCCCTAGTACTGAGCCTTGAGGTACTCCATACTGCACTTGTGATCGTTATGATACCTCATGACACCTTGTGATCGCTACGAATTGATGGCAGTCAGATAAGTATGATTTGAACCATGCTAATGCACTTCCAATAATTTCAAGTTTTCAAGTCTATTCAAAAGAATGTTGTGATCGATAGTGTTGAATGCAGCGTTAAGATCCAGGAGCACTAATAGAGAGATACAACCACGATCAGATGATAAGAGCAGGTCATTTGTCACTCTAATGAGAGCAGTCTCAGTACTACACTCTAAAAAATATTGTGTAGTCCAAACAAAAAAAATCAAGGCAACGTTTTGCATCAATATAATTGAGTTCGGACAACTTCTAATAACATTAAGTTCAGCCAACTAACTATATTGAGTTATACAAATGACCTTTTACTCTTTAGACAGAGGTATTTTTAAGTAGCATAAACTCAATTTTTTAAGTTGAGTCCTTGAAAAAATTAAGTTGTTCCAACTATTTTTTTAACATAAATTCAGTATAATGTACTTAATTAACATAATTATAAATGCAAGTTTTCAAGTTCATAACCTATACAAAATTAAGTTGCTTTAATTGTTTATATTTTTTTGTTTTGTTTTGATGTCATGTTTTTGTTCCTTCATTTAATTGCTTGTAAGAAATTAATTAATTCAACAACAATTAACTTTATTTATTTTGAACTGCAGTTTCAAAAATTGAGTTTCATAATGTTGCACTTTGCACAATTTACAAAACAAAAATGTGTGCTGCCCCACAAATCATAAACAAACTGGCCCTACAGATTTGCCTTTAAAACATTTGTATGCATACTCAGTTATGCCATCACAATGAATAAATTAACACAGCAAAGTTATAGGCATTTACATATTTAATACCACAGTGTCAAACATTCTGTAAAACTTCAGTTAAATATTAAACTTTACATTTTAAAACAATTTCTTAACAGTAAACCCCATTGTTCTTGAGACGCATTACTTTTGCATTGGGTTTCAGTCCATCAAGTTCAAGAAACAGCTTCTGAAACACTTCACAGGTATATTTAAGTTCCTTGGTGAATCTCAGATTCAGAGCATATATTATGCCCATCAGCAGAGCACAGCACCTTGAGATATCCATTCCATTCAAGATTGTGATGCCCTCATTCACAATGGTTGCCGTCTTGTTGTCAAATCCTGAAGTAGGTTCATCACCGATGATGGCAATTGTCATCACTTGCCTTTCAATGTCTGCCTCAAACTCTTGTGTGTTCTTGTAAAGCAAGAGAAAATATAGATTAGCATGTTAGAGCTAATGAATTGGATGATTACTGCTGATTTTTAAGTCAATCTTACTTAATTCAGTTAATCACTGGAAACTTAATTTGTTTTATTTTAACTTTAAATGGCTAAAATAGGTTGCATCAATAAGTAACGATCCAAAAATTATTTTATCATAAATATAATAGTACGTTTCATTAATTCAAATGGTTAAGTAAAAAGCAATAGCCATTTTTACAAGTCTTTTTCCAGACATCTCTTTATTAAAATAGCCCATTATTATGATATCACTGACCTGGGTAGACCCAATGTGTGGCCGGTGTAATATACCTAAAATTAAACTGAAAGAGAGCAGTGCAGGGGCACGTTGTTGCCCTGTGTGTCTACACTGTGCCAAGTTTAGATTTTATTTTATTTTATTTTCAAGATGTTGTAATACTCACAGCAAACTCCTTAAATGTCCTCTTCTTTCTCTCCAAGATAGACAACAAGGCAGCGGATAGCTACTTATCTCCGTACGTCTTCAATTGTATTGTGCTATTTAATAAAAATGAAAAAATAATCAAGAGAAAGTGCCTACAGTAAATAAATATACTTTAATCTGAACAGGTGACTGACAACAACTTGACATTTTAAACAAACATCTAAATTATTCTAGTGTGATGGTCTAAATAATTTACAATACCTCGAAAAGCATGTCCTTGATCTTTCTGATTCTTCCTCCTTTAGCTCCTCCCTTTGATAAGGCCATGTCCATAAGTTTTGGGGTACACTTGTCAAGTTTGGCCATAAAGATGGCTTCAAGACTTACAGTAGTTATTCTCTTGAATTTTTCAATTATCTGTATAAAACAGGAATGGAAGAACATGTCATATGTAACATAAAATTACATGTAATATGTTGTTATACATTAAATGATACTGTGTTCAGCCCTGTTCTCAGTACTTTTTCAATGCAACACCAATTAATACTATGTTTGCAATGTCTGTGTTGTTTATTTACAAATTACTAATTAAATATTGAACTTAATGTCAAATTTGTGTCAACACAACTTTTAGGTTACATAACAGTGAACAAAATCCAGAATATATCTTTCTGTAGGTTGTACTAACACAAAACCACACTGTATTTTTTAGCAATAAAAAAACAAACAAAAACAGAGATCAGAAGTCTGTTTATGTTGGTGAAACAGCAAACTGCCTACAATAAAACTTGAATGCTATCAGTGTGAATGACGACAGATTTAAAAAATGCGTCTGCATTCAATTAGTTTCCTATTTAAAGCACAAATGAAATTCCCTCTCTGGCTGAGCACATTTTTCAATGAAACCGTTTTTACATTCTTATCCCCTGCTATCCTAGTCAAATTACACTGCTAACATCAACTGTATTACTAGGTGTAGCCAAACCTCTAGTTAAATGGAGATCATTTATTTGTAAATGAAATAAAACTCAGATTACTCACCTTGAAATGGCCTTTGAGTCATACTGGTCAGCCTGAAACATGTCTGAACTTGCTCCGTGCTTGTTAAGTGGGGGAGGAGCTTTGAAATCCCAAACTCAACTGGTGTGGAAAAATTAAGTTATCAAGCCAATTTCATTGGGTTGCTACAACGCAAATATTGTTTTAAACTAATCAACACATATATTTATGTTTAAGTTACATACATTATTAAGTTTGTGCAATTATCAACAATAATATGTCATGACAACTCATTAAAATAATGCTGGCAACTTAAAAGGTTTAATCAAATTAACAACTTAGAATTTTTAATTTATAACAATGTATTAAATTATGTAGTGGTAACAGATCCCTTGAATTATTTTTTAGAGTGTATGAGATGGTCTAAATCCTGACTGGAAATCCTCACAGATATCATTTTTCTCTAAGAAGGAATATAATTGTGAGGATGCTACCTTTTCCAGTATCTTTGACAGAAAAGGGAGATTCGAGATCGGTCTATAATTAACTAGATCTTTGGGGTCAGGTTGTGGTTTTTTAATGAGAGGCTTAATAACAGCCAATTTAAAGGTTTTGGTGACATACCCTAATGACAATGACAAATTAATAATAGCTAAAAGAGGATCTATGACTTCTGGAAGCACCTCTTTTAGTAGTTTAGATGGAATAAGGTCTAACATACATACGTTGTTGGTTTAGCTGATTTAACAAGTTTATACAATTCTTCCTCTCCTATAGTAGAGAATAAGTGGAATTGTTCCTCAGGGGATCTATAGTGCACAATTTGATGTGATACTGCAGTTGGCAGCTGCATGGTTACAGTTTGATCTCTAATAGTATTGATTTTGGAAGTAAAATAGTCCATAAAGCCATTACTGCTGTGCTGTTGGAAAATGTCAACACCAGTTGATGTGTTATTATTTGTTAATTTTTGCCACTGTATTAAATAAATACCTGGGGTTATGTTTGTTTTCTTCTAAAAGAGACAAAAATAATCAGATCTAGCAGTTTTTAATGCTTTTCTGTAGGATAGGGTACTTTCCCGCCAAGCCATACGAAATACCTCTAGTTTTGTTTTCCTTCAGCTGCGCTCCATTTTCCAGGCTGCTCTCTTTAGGGTGCGAGTGTGGTCATTATACCACGGTGTTGGACTCTTTTCCTTAATCTTCCTTAAGCATAAAGGAGCAACCGTATCTAAAGTGCTAGAATAGAGAGAATCCATAGTTTCTGTTACATCATCAAGTTTTTCTGCGCTGTTGAATATGCTGAGGAATTGAGATAAATCAGGAAGATTACTTACAAAGCAGTCTTTTGTGGTAAAAGTGATGGTTCTACCATATTTGTAAGAAGGAGTTGAATTTACAGCTTTAGCTATATGGAGTTTACAAAAGACTAGATAGTGATTTGATATATCATTGCTTTGCTGCAGAACTTCAACCCCATTAACATCAATTCCATGTGAAAGTATTAACTCTAAAGTATGATTTCGACAATGAGTAGGTTCTGACACATGTTGTCTAACCCCAATAGAGTTCAGAATGTCTAAGAATGCTGATCCTAATGCATCTTTTTCATTATCAACGTGGATATTAAAATCACCAACAATTAAGACTTTATCTGCAGCCAGCACTAACTCTGATATAAAATCACCAAATTCTTTAATAATGTGCCCTTGTGGCCTGTATACAGTACAAACATCACAGGGAATTTATCATTAATACTTTTTTCTCTAGATAATGTTATATGAAGCACTATTACTTCAAAGGAGTTATACTTAAAGCCTGTCTTCTGAGAAATACTGAGAGTATTGCTATAAATTGTAGCAACACCTCCCCCTTTGCCTTTTGGACGCGGCTCATTTTTGTAACAGTAATCTTGTGGGGCAGACTCGTTTAAAATAATGTATTCATCTGGTTTTAGACAGGTTTCTGTCAAACAGAGCACATCTAGTTTATGATCAGTGATCATATCATTTACAAAAAGCGCTTTCGTAGAAAAGGACCTGATATTCAATAAGCCAAGCTTTATCATTTGTTTCTCTATGTTATATACATTTTTCATTTGTTGAAAATCGATTAAGTTGTTACTCATAGACTGGTTTGGACTTTTTTAGTATTTTAAGTATTTTCTAGTTCGGGGAACAGACACAGTGTCTATAGTGTGATATCTAGGTGAAAGGGTCTCTATGTGCTGAGAATTAACTGACTTCTGTGACGTGAGGCGGCTAGCAGACGGTCGGTTTAGCCAGTCTGTCTGCTTCCTGACCTGGGCCCCAGTTAGTCAAGTACGAACTCTAAGACTATGTGCCATATTTCTAGAGAGAAGAGCGGCACCACCCCAGGAGGGATGAAGACCATCTCTTTTCAACAGGTCAGGTCTGCTCCAAAAACTAGTCCAGTTGTCTATAAAACCTATGTTATTCTGCGGGCACCACTTAGACATCCAGCCATTGAGTGACAACAGTCTGCTATGAATCTCATCGCCCCGGTAAGCAGGGAGCGGGCCAGAGCATATTACAGTGTCTGACATCGTATTTGTAAGTTCACACACCTCTTTAACATTATTTTTTTGTGTAACATGACAACACGTTTTAATCATATTTTTACACTACATTTGTGTAGTTTTTGGGGATTTATTGTATTTTTTATTTGAATTGGCAAATTTAGTAATGTTTGTATAGGCCTATAACTGGACTTATTAAACAAGTCAAATGTAAGTAAAATTCACTTTAAAGATGTATGTTTCTCAGTAGGCTATAATTCATGGTGAAAACATTAGAATGGGCTAGTAGAACATTGCTGCCATCTACTGGAAATATAACACTTTTAAAATTTATTTTGAAGATTAAACAGTAGCCTACTGTATGCTAATACAGTTTTACAAGAATACAAAATGTATTTATTCTTGATTTTTAATTGTGTTTAATTTATAACGTGACTTAGGCAGCACCTATATTTTTCACTGGAAACAATTTAAAATAAGTTTAATAGTCAATGACTAAGACTACCAAAAGAATAAATACAAATGTAATATTCACTAATGTGAGGCAAATCTTACCTAGGGCAGCAAATTGGCCTTTACTCGCTAATTTAAGTGCTCCGAAGTTTGCCTACATTTGCGATCAGAAGCCAAAAAAGAAAAGTATAATATCTGTGATAGCTAAATATGTTGCAAGAGAGGTGTCACCACCAACATGACATTAATTTAATAGAGCGTTAAAGATCGCGAACATGATTATTTTCCTAAATTAAAATGGTTTGACTGTTTCATACCTCAACATTTGAGGTGTGCAACAACACAACAACACAATGTTGTGATCACTTGGTTCATCCGTGCAGCAGTGGCGGAGCCAGGGGTGGCAGTGGCCACCACTGATCTAAGCTTGGCCACCTTGCTCAAAACTGCACCCCATTTTTTTGCATCCAAATCAAACGGGAGACTTTTCAGTCACGCACTGCAGCTTTGTCTCAGCGCCAGGCGTGAGTCAAATGAGTGCGGAAAAGGTACACCAGCCAAATGAGCTTCGGTGCGTGCTGGTGCCGTGCCGGTGCACAAACCACGTAATTAAGATAATTCCGCAAGTAACTGCAATTGCAGGTTCCCTTATCGAGCTGTCACGAGACATCACGGAGATTTCTCCGTTATGGGAACTTCTTCCCTTCAACCTTTCCTGAAGTCCTATTGGCTCACGCCAGTCAAATGACTGGCCAATTGTCGCAAAGCATGCAAATACGGCGAGCTCGAGACAGTATAAATGCGATGCTCGCGACAATTAAATCAGAATCTTTTACTTCACCTTGAACTCGTGATGGCTTCAGTGTGTAAGATCTGCGCGGGACCCATCGAACCGCTGGATCAGCATCTCCATTGCGTCGCCTGCCTGGGCCTGGCTCACGCCGAGGCGGCGCTGGACGAGTCCGACTGTGGACTTTGCGCGGACCTCCCGGTCCGCGTGCTCCGGGCCCGCCGCGATGTGGTTCGCGGCCTGTTCGGGGTCGGGCTCACTGCCGCCAGCGTGCCGCTGGTGAGCCCCCCCTCTCCGGGCGGCGGGAGCGCCGTCTTGCCGTGCCGTCGAACCCAACGGTCGCCGCATTCGCCGGTCTCTTTCCCCGAGGACTGTTTCCGCCCCCCTTCCAATATTGAGGGATTCGTAGCTTTTGGCCACGAGGAGGGCGACGAGGCCATGTCCATCTCGGCCTCGGAGAAGGAGGAGTGGGCTGGATCGGAGCCCGAGCAGCTAGGCAGCTCAGAGCCTTCAGGCCTCCAGGAGGAGCTCATGAGGGTTCTGTCGAAAGCTGTTCAGGAGTTGGAGCTCACCTGGAATCCTCCGGAGGAGCCTGTCAGGAGTAAGCTCGACTCGTGGTACTTCAGGTCCACACGCAAAGCTGACGCAAGGACATCGGTGCCGTTTTTCCCCGATGTTCATGAGCAGCTCGTGAAGACGTGGTCTGCGCCCCAATCGGCGCGCGTCCACTCGAACACGCAGGCCATGTTCTCCCACGTGGATGGAGCGGAGGCCCACGGTTACGTGCGCTCTCCCCCCGTCGAGGAGACCGTTGCTGCACACCTGTGCCCTGCAGCAGCGAAGTCCCTAGGCCCGGACATCAGCCTGCCGTCGAAGCCGTGCAGAACCACCGCCCATCTCGCTAATAAGGCGTATGCCTCTGATGGCGAGGCGGCATCAGCGTTGCACGCCATGGCAGTGCTGCAGGTGTTCCAGGCCAAACTCCTGCAAACGGCGGAGGGCGGAGTCCTCACTCCTGAGGCGACGAAGGATCTGCGCGCTGCAACGGACTTCGCGTTGATGGCGACGAAGCGAGCGGCCCAGTCTGTGGGTAAGGCCATGGGCTTTATGGTCGTCCTTCAGAGGCACCTCTGGCTAAACTTAGCTGACCTAAAGGATGCCGATCGAAAGGTGCTCCTAAACGCTCCTATATCTCCCTCCGGCCTCTTCGGTGATGCCGTGGAGACCATAACCGAGCGATTTGCTGAGACTCAAAAGCGCGCGAAAGCGATGAGTCACGTGATGCCTAGACGCGCCCCCCAGCAACAGACTGCCAGATCCAGATCTTCGTCAGCGCATGGCTCTGCCCAGCGGAGAGATTTTCCCAGGCCTGCCCAGGCTGGGGCTACTGCTACTGCTCCTCGACAGGAGCCAGACGTCCGGAGGAAGGTGTGGGGCTCCGGCAGGAAGCGCCAAGGTCAGCGGAGAAGCCCGCGACGCGACTCTCGCCCGCCCCCGGCTGCTAAGCCGTCTTCCTGACGATCGGAGGGAGGGAGGAGAGCGCGAGAGCAGCCCGGCGCCCAAGCGCCCAAAGTTCAGCTGCCCAAATGTGTGTGTGTTGAGTGTCCATTCAATAAAAATGCATACTTTCTCACAAAAAGAGCTTTCTCCTCCTCACTCAATAAATGCGGTTCCCCTTGCCCCGCCTCAGTGCAGTGCAGGTCCGCATCCAACACAGGTTATAGCCGCGCACCCAACGACCGAGCAGCTAAAGCCGCTGCGTCAGTTCATAAGCGCGTGGAAGGTTATTCCGGGAATCTCGCGTTGGCTACTCAACGTGATAGAGCGGGGGTATACTCTTCAATTCAGACGCAGACCACCCCGTTTCAATGGCGTGGTGCAGTCTCTAACATCGCCTCGAAATGCCCAGGCTCTGAGGCAAGAGATTGGCTGTCTGCTCGAGAAAGGAGCAGTAGAGCGAGTCCCTCCACACGAGCTGGAGAGCGGGTTTTACAGCCGCTACTTCGTGGTACCCAAGAGGGATGGGGGGCTTCGCCCAATTTTGGATCTCAGACCCATCAACAGAGCGCTTTGCGAACGTCAGTTCAGGATGGTAACGCTGAAGCAGATCCTGGCGCAGATTCGCCCCGGGGACTGGTTTGCGTCCGTGGATTTGAAGGACGCGTACTTTCACATTCAGATAGCGCCGCATCACAGACGGTTTCTGAGGTTTGCTTTCGAGAACACAGCGTACCAATACTCTGTTCTCCCGTTCGGGCTGGCTTTGGCCCCGCGCACATTTTCAAAGTGTGTGGATGCAGCACTTTCCCCCCTCAGAGCGGGCGGGATGCGCATTCTGAATTATCTGGACGATTGGCTGATTTTAGCTCAGTCCCGGGACACGCTACTCAGCCATATAGACTCGCTGCTTATTCACCTGGAGTCCCTAGGGCTATGTGTGAACAGGCGAAAGAGCATTCTCGCCCCGAGTCAGTCCATTCTGTATTTGGGAGTTTGCATAGACTCCCTAGAAATGAGAGCCCGCCTCTCGCGAGAGCGCGTGGCGGCCATTTTGTCTTACCTACGCCATTTCAGAGAAGGCAGCTCTGTTCATTTGAAAGAATTTCAGAGACTACTGGGACTCATGGCGTCAGCGTCGGCAGTGTGTCACCTGGGCTTATTACACATGCGACCACTGCAGCTGTGGCTGAAAACTCGAGTCCCCTGGACGGCATGGACCTCGGGACGTTTGAGTATCGCGGTCACCCGCGGCTGCATCGAAGCTCTGGCTCCGTGGCGCAACCCGAATTTCTTCAGCCGGGGAGTCCCCCTGGGGTTGGTAACCTCACGCGTGGTGGTCACAACGGACGCATCGACGCTCGGCTGGGGAGCGGTGTGCGAGGGGATGCCAGCTTCGGGGCAGTGGTCAGAGCCTCAGATCCGGTGGCACATAAACCGATTGGAATTGGAAGCAGTCTTTTTAGCTCTGAAGGAGTTTCAAGCACAACTGGAACGGCAGCATGTACTGATTCGCACCGACAACACGTCTGTAGTCGCGTACATAAATCGCCAGGGCGGCGTCCGTTCGAAGGCTTTGTGCAAGCAGGCAGCGATGTTACTGCTATGGGCGGATTCTCGCCTTCTATCCATCAGAGCAACGCACATCCCCGGTCTTTTGAATCGCGGGGCAGACATGCTTTCAAGGAGGAGAATTCCTCAAGGGGAATGGAGGTTACACCCCGAGTTAGTTCGGATGATTTGGAACCTCTACGGGGAAGCAGAGGTGGATTTATTCGCTACGAGCGAGAATGCACACTGCCCGTCGTTCTTCTCTCTGTCCCACTCCCCGTTGGAAGGGGACGCGCTCACAGCGCGCTGGCCGACAGCCAGGCTTTATGCGTTTCCTCCGATCAAGATATTGCCTCTGGTGTTATGCAAGATCAGGGAGGAGCGAGCGTCCGTCATACTCATAGCTCCGAACTGGCCGAACCAGCCTTGGTTTCCGGACCTGACAGAGCTGCTGATAGCCCCCCCTTGGCCGATTCCGGTCAGGAAGGACATGTTATCTCAGGTGGACGGCTCGGTGTGGCACCCGAACCCAGAACTATGGAACCTTCATGTGTGGTTGCTTCAGGGTTGTCAGGAGAGCTAGACGCATTGCAGGCTCGTGTGGTCGGCACACTCACGGAAGCGCGAGCACCCTCTACAAGACGATTATATGCCTTAAAATGGGGAGTGTTTGTGAAATGGTGCCATCAGGCTCACATCGACCCGGCTGTTTGCACCGTGTTGGATGTTCTGAGTTTCCTGCAGTACAGGCTGGATAGTGGATCGTTACCCTCGACGCTAAAAGTCTATGTGGCGGCCATTGCCTCGTTCCGTTCACCGCAGGGTGGCCAGTCGATCGGCAGAGACCCCATGGTGGTGAGTTTTCTTAAGGGAGCGAGAAGGCTACGCCCTCCGAGGCCACCTTCGGTTCCGCCTTGGGACCTAGAGGTGGTATTAAGAGCTCTCTCTCAGCCACCTTTTGAGCCGTTATCATCAGTGGGTTTGAAGGAGCTGTCTCTCAAAACTGCACTCCTTCTTGCACTCGCGTCAGCCAAGCGCATAGGAGATTTGCACGCCTTTTCTGTGGATAGTGACTGTATTCGCTTTGGACCCGGTGACTGCAGCGTCACTCTCAGGCCAAGAATGGGGTATGTACCTAAATCACTTTCTACTCCCTTCAAGATACAGACTGTTTCTCTGTCTGCCTTGTCTTCCGAGTCAGCAGCCTCGAGTGAGGCAGATGCTCAGACTTCGGTGTGCCCTGTCAGGGCTTTGAGGATTTACATCGACCGTTCGGCGAGCTTTCGTCAATCTAACCAGCTATTTGTATGCTATGGTGGTTGTGCGAGAGGCCGTGCTGTGTCTAAACAGAGGCTCTCCCACTGGATCGTGGACGCTATTACGGCTGCGTATACGAACCAAGGTTTGGAATGTCCTTTACACATTAGGGGGCATTCAACGAGGGCCATGGCTTCCTCGTGGGCTTGGTCGAGAGGTATGTCTATTCAAGATATATGTGTTGCAGCCGGCTGGTCTTCTGAGAATACTTTCGCCAGGTTTTACAGGCTGGACGTTCAGTCTTTTGCCTCCCAGGTGCTGTCGGTAAGTGGCTGATGCATGTTTACTACATTGTTTGCTCTGCATACCCTTTACTATACGGTTGTTCTGCCCTGTGCTCAGTGCAGATTCCTGTATTTGTGTTGTTTTATCTAGCGATACTTTTATCATGCTAGGTTGGGGTCATGCTATACAGTCTGTGCAGTTCCTTATGCTCGTTGTGCAAGTTGCCCTGTTTCAGCGCAGCCAACGTTATTTCTATCCAGATATGCAAATTTGTATACCTTTGGGTTAGACGCTCATTGGCTTACAGCCACCTATCAGCGGTGAGCTCGCCTACAGCGTCACTTTTGTGGGAAGTGTCTACGTGCGTATTCTATCTGCTGTGTTTTGGGGTAGGGCTTCGTAGCCTCTCTCACGGCGGGATTTAATATCGTTCCCATAACGGAGAAATCTCCGTGATGTCTCGTGACAGCTCGATAAGGGAACGCTCCGGTTACTGTCGTAACCTCGGTTCCCTGAGAGCGGGAACGAGACATCACGGTAGACGCCGTGTTCGCTACTCCTCAGCTTACGGTGTTCAGTATCCGATTCTGATTTAATTGTCGCGAGCATCGCATTTATACTGTCTCGAGCTCGCCGTATTTGCATGCTTTGCGACAATTGGCCAGTCATTTGACTGGCGTGAGCCAATAGGACTTCAGGAAAGGTTGAAGGGAAGAAGTTCCCATAACGGAGAAATCTCCGTGATGTCTCGTTCCCGCTCTCAGGGAACCGAGGTTACGACAGTAACCGGAGCGTTTTCAAACAGAGATAGCGACGAAGAGGCAAAACATGCAAAATACATTTTAAAGGACTGCAGCTTTAAAAAACAAGCATTTTTCTCTCACTCCTCTATAATATTATATTTTGGATGATTTATGAGGCTCGACTGAGGGAGGACATCATGCTATGTCAATACTGTTACTATTTTTTAGAATGTAAATTTAAACAATTATGTATTACATTTAATATCAGAATCAGAATGAGCTTTGTTGCCAGGTATGTTTACAGATACAAGGAATTTGTTTAAGTGACAGAAGCTTCCACAGAGCAACAGAATGACAGAGAAAGAACAACAACAGGTACAGGTATATTATGTGCAAGTTTAAATGTAGACTAAGTATGTGTGTTAGATAAATCAGTGTATAAATAGTGTGTGTTCCACAATTATTTTCAAGTGTTCAGGAGATGGATTACCTGAAGGAAGAAACTGTTCCTGTGCCTAGCCATTCTGGTGCGTAGTACTCTGTAGCGTCAACCAGACGGCAACAGTTCAAAGAGGGAATGTGCAGAATGTGAAGGGTCCAGAGTGATTTTGCCAGCCCTTTTGCTCACTCTGGATGCGTACAGTTCTTGGAGAGTGGGTAGGGTTGTACCAATGATTCGCTCAGCAGTCGGGACAACCATCTGTAGTCTTCTGAGGTAAGATTTGGTAGCTGAGCTGAACCAGACAGTTATTGAAGTGCAGAGGAAGGATTCAATTAGGGCAGAGTAGACATGTTTCAGCAGCTCCTGTGGCAGGTTGAACTTCCTCAGCTGGTGAATTACAACCTCTGCTGGGCCTTTTTCACAATGTCTATGTGGATGTCCCACTTCAGGTCCTGAGAGATGGTGCTGCCCAGGAATCTGAATGACTCCACTGTTGGTACAGTGCTGTTCATGATGGTGAGTGGGGGAAGAGCAGGGGGGTTACTCCTGAAGTCCACGGTCATCTCCACGGTTTTGAGCGTGTTGAGCTCCAGGTTAAGACTGCACCAGACAGCTAGCTCCTTAACCTCCTGTCTGTAAGCAGACTCGTCACCGTCCTGAATGAGGCTGATCAGTGAGGTGTCGTCATCAAACTTCAGGAGCTTGACAGAGGGGTCTTTAGATGTGCAGTCGTTGGTGTAGAGCAGTGGTTCTCAACCTTTTTTCTCCACCGGTCCGCACTATGGTCCAAGGGCAAGTCTCACGGGCTGCACGCATGTCATTTACATATTACGTCATCAATACAAACCAGCCAGATTTATAATATTATTTATAGCCTAAATATTATGATATCTAAACGATTACATTTATGTAAATAAATAATTCTGCTCACCAATAATAAAACACCTGATGCTGTCGGGAACCAATTTTGTGAAATTCTGCTCGAAATGAGTAACAGCACAATGAAGTTGAGATTGTAAATTGCAGTCTGTAAGACACTCACGGAAGCGACACGTGACATTGCAGAAGGTGTGCATTCACAAAAGTAGCCCTTTGTTAATCCAAATATGGAAAGAATTTTCTAATTTAATAATCTGAGGTTCTCTCCAGAGATGTGTTGCCATATTTCTGTAATAAGGATGATTGCTGCGTAGTAGTTTATGGGTGTTTATTTTTTGCCTGAACATCTTCAAGTGGGTGGCTGGGCAAACCGAAAGTAAGTTCATCACTCTCTTCACCGCTGAGACTATTCTTGTTTGAATGCGTTTCTTCGCTGGTATTTGCCTCATTTCGTTTTCCCCCTTAACAAATTTGTCCATTCTGATGCTCAATTTTACAGAACTAATGGCTGCTGGTGACTATTTGAATTTAATTTTGCCAAAGTGCGCGCTTGCAAGTGTGCGTTAAATGCGTAAAATTAATTACGTGAGTACATAGGTCTGATCAATGTCTGAAAATATGAAAAACTAAAATATTTTACAAAACAAAAATATTAGCTAATATATGTTTAGTACATTTTTAAATGAATGTAAAAACTAAAACTAATAGTTAAACTGAAAGTAATTTTTTTATTATGTTCAACGCATAAGACTGTAACATTCAGCATGGTGGGCCGCATTCGGATTCGTGATGGGCCGCATGCGAGAACCGCTGGTTCGCTGACTGCGCTTCAGTGTGGAAAGGCATGAAATACGTCACCAAGTACAGGACACCACCCCCCCAGCACTGAAGTGAGTCAACAACTTGCTGAAGACCTGAACGAGTTTTACTGTAGATTTGAAACCCCCCACACCCGTCCTGACCATCTCTCTACACAACCGTTAACACCTCCAGCAACCCTCCTCTCCCCCACTCCTGTACTTCAGATCAGTGAAGAAGATGTCTTCAGGTCTTCAGGAAGAACAAGAGAAGTAAGGCACCAGGACCAGACGGTGTGACACCAGCCTGCTTGGAAACCTGTGCTGACCAGCTGACCCAACAGGTCCGTGGATGATGCAGTCAACATGGGACTGCATTACATCCTGCAACACCTGGACAAATCAGGGACGTATGTGAGGATCCTGTTTGTGGACTTTAGTTTAGCCTTCAACACCATCTTCCCTACACTCCTCCAAACCAAACTAACCCAGCTCTCTGTCCCTAGCTCTATCTATCAGTGGATCACCAGCTTTCTGACAGATAGGCAGCAACTAGTGAGACTGGGGAAATTCATGTCAAACAGCTGCTCCACCAACACTAGTTCCCCTCAGGGATGTGTTCTCTCCCCACTGCTCTTCTCCCTGTACACCAACGACTGCACCTCTAAAGACCCCTCTGTCAAGCTCTTGAAGTTTGCAGACGACACCACACTCATCGGCCTCATCTGGGACAGCGACGAGTCTGCCTACAGACAGGAGGTTAAAGAGCTGGCTGTCTGGTGCAGTCTAAACAACCTGAAGCTCAACATACTCAAAACAGTGGAGATGATTGTGGACTTCAGGAGAAACCCCCCTGCACTCTCCCTATTCACCATCATAGACAGAACTGTGACTGCAGTGGAGACATTCAAGTTCCTGGGAGCCATCATTTCTCAAGACCTGAATTGGGACACTTACATCAACTCCATCGTAAAAAAACAACAACAAAGGTTGTACTTCCTTTGGCAGCTGAGGAAGTTTAACCTGCCACAGGAGCTGCTGAAACAGTTTTACTCAGTTGTCATTGAGTCTGTCCTGTGCACTTCAATAACTGTCTAGTTTGGCTCAGCTACAAAATCAGGGATCAGAAGACTACAGAGAACAGTTCGAACTGCTGTACGGATTATCGGTGCCCCCCTACCCACCCTTCAAGAACTGTATGCATACAAAGTGAGGAAAAGGGCTCAGAAAATCACTCATGATTCCTCACATCCAACCCCTTTTGAACTTTCGCCACCTGGCCGGCGCTACAGAGCCCCAATTACCAGGACAGCCAGGCACAAGAACAGTTTCTTCCCCCAGGCAATCCAACTTATGAACAGTTAAATGTCCCCCCCCCCCCCCCCATTATGCAATAACAATGTGCAATAACCTTATATGTATTTGCTAACACTTCCATCCTAGTACATCTCTGCATCTTCTTCTATTCTACCCCATTCTATCATCTATAGCACAACTGTATATAAAATCATTTATGTTTCAAATTATTTCTTTTTCGTTTATTTATATTTACATATGTGTATTTTTTTATTCTCATCTTATTTTTATTGTGTGTGTGTGGTTTTGTCTCTGTGAACTGGAAGCTTATGACACTAAAACAAATTCCTTGTATGCGCAAGTATACATGGAAATAAAAGCTATTTCTGATTCTAAAGCATGAAGGGACTTCGCACAGTTCCAGTGATCTGTTGAATATCTGTGTGAAAATGGGGGCCAGCTGGTCAGCACAGGATTTCAGACAGAATGGTGTAACACAATCTGGGCCTTGTGCTTTTTCCTTTTCTGCTTCCGGAAGACCTGACGCACATCATCTTCGCTGATCTGAAGTGCAGGTGTGGGGGAGAGGGGGGTTGCTGAAGGTGTAAATGGTTGTATGGAGAGGCGTTCAGGGCGGGTGTGGGGTGTTTTTTCAAACCTGCAGTAGAACTTATTCAGAGCGTCTGCCAGTTGTTGATTCTCCACAGTGCTGGGGGATGGTGTCTTGTAGTTGGTGATCTCTTTCAGACCTTTCCACACTGGTGCTGAGTGTCTGGAATATAATTGAATCCTTATTTTTTCAGAAAATTCCTCTTTGCCACTCTGATCTCCTTTTCCAGTGTGTATTTGGCCTGTTTATACAAGACTTCCTGTAAGCATCTTCTTTGGCCTGACGGAGCTGTTTGAATTTTGCAGTGAACCACAATTTTTCGTTGTTGTAAGTTAGATGAGTCCTGGTAGGAATGCACATATCTTCACAGAAACTGATATATGATGTTATAGTCTCTGTGAGCTCGTCCAGATCATTTGCAGCAGCTTCAAAAACACTCCAGTCAGTGAGATCAAAACATTCTTGCTCTGCTTCATTAGTCTATATCTTTATAGTCCTTAATACAGGTTTAGCTGATTTCAGTTTCTGCCTGTAGGTCAGTGTAAGATTAACCAAACAGAGATCAGAGAGTCCTAAAGCTGCCCGTGGGACAGAGTGATATGCATCTTTTATTGCTTTGTAACAGTATTCCAATTTATTACTGTCTCTGGTGGGACATGTAACATGCTGTCTGTATTTTGGCAGTTCACGGGAGAAATTTGCTTTATTAAAGTCCCTCGAGAATGATTAAAAAAGAGTCCGGGTGTTGTTGCTCAGTCTCAGTCATCTGATCAGTGAGTTTCTGTAAAGCTGAGCTCACGTGCGCTTGCGGTGGAATGTAAACACGAAAATGAATGAGAAAAACTCCCGCGACGAGTAGAAAGGCTTACAATTAATGAAAAGCGCTTCTAGATTGGAACAGCTCATCTTCTTTAACACAGTTACATCTTTACACCACCTTTCATTGATGTAAAAGCATGTCCCACCGCTACACAAATTCCCCGTTGATTCTGCGTCGCAATCCGCTCTGAATTGCTGAAAGCTCAGGTGATGTAGCGCCCTGTCCGGAATGTCCAGAGTTTGAAAAATCCTTATTTGTCCGGGAGAGCAGGAGTTCGTCCGTTTTGTTGGGTAGAGAGCGGAGATTAGCCAGATGGATACTAGGCAGTGCTGTCCGGAATCCACGCTTGAGCCTCACAAGTGCACCCGCTCGCTTTCCCCGTCTGCGCGTCCTGAAGCGTCTGAACAGCACCGCTGCTCCGCCAACTACAATATCCAGCAAAACATCAGAATAGTCGAAAACCGGTGAAATATCGGGTGTTGTGTACTGCCGAATGTCCAGCAATTCATCTCTGTTGAAACTGATTGCAGGGATATAACTAAAGACAGGACAAAATAACAAAAGCATAAAAACAACTGCGGACGACGCCACGGAGGCTGCCATCAGCGCATCTTCAACATTTTATATATAATCAATATCTTGAAGTAACAAAGTGTAAATGTGCTTTTTGTGAACTTGACTATTAGCTAGCAATTTGCTAATTAGTTTGAAATTGTCAAACCTGTTACTGTCAGCCCTGTTTATTTTCTGAGTAACAGGTTTTGGCATGTCGGTTAAAGGCATGACAGATTAGGTGTCACCCTGTTTTTAAAGATTGTCTGTGTGAAATTCAAACATTTTAAAGGTCACCCTGGCTGTATTATTGAACACTAACCTTTTCATCTTCAATTTCCATTGCTGTGCCGATGGGCTTGGCTAGGGTGAACAAGACTTCAGTTTAACTTTCTTTACCTCTTATAATCTCTAATATTTTATAATACTTATTATAGTTCAATGGTATGAGATTTCATCTATGACCTCCTGTCCCTACAATTCAAGCACTTGTCTTTACTCTTCTGGTCACCTCATACTAACAGAAAAATTGTTCATGGTACATTTCAGCAGATACCTTTCCCCTGTAAGCTTAGAAACTCTAATTTGGTTAGACTGGTTTGGTTAGTATGAAGAGGTTGCTGCAGCTTGAATTAATTTCATACTGGCACAGTTGCTTTACTTCGATCACTGCTTGTCCCTCTACAGTAGTGGTTCTTAACCCGTGGGCCGCTTGCCGCCTGTCACGAATCAAAATGCGGCCCACCATGCTGAATCAGGGACGGCGCCAAGCGGGGGCATTCGCGGGCCGTGCCCCCCCAAACGAGTTACTTTGCCCCCCACTTTCCATCCTCGCCCCTCCTTGGTGAATGTGATCGATTTCGAAAGCGAAACCGATAAAACAGCACACATAAGAAAGCAATTGCACGCATTAGCGAGCATCAGCAACTGCACGCGATCACAGATTGCCCTGGCGCCGACTCTGTGAATGTTACAGTCTATGTGCTGAACATAATTAAAAAATAATTTTCAGTTTTACATTAATTTAATAATATACTAAACAAATATAAGCTATAATGTTTTTATGTGAAATAATTTTGATTTCATATATTATTTTCAGACATGATCAGACCTACTCACGTAATTAATGTTACGCATTTAACGAACACTTACAAGCCCGCACTTTGGCAGAATTAAATTCAAATAGTCATCAGCAGCCATTAGTTCTGTAAAATTGAGCATCAAAATGGACAAATTTGTTAAGGGAGAAAACGAAATCTGGAAAATGCCAGTGAAGGAACGCATTCAAACTAGAATAGTTGCAGCATCAGCAGTTAAGAGAGTGCTGGACTTTCGGCGTCAACTTTCGGTTTGCCCCGCCCCTCATTTGAAGATCAGGTAAAAAGAAACACCCATCCTTAATTGCAGCAATCATCCTTAATTACAGATTTGTGGCAAAACATCTCTGGAGAGAACCTCAGATTATTAAATTTGAAAATACTTTTCATATTTGAATCAACATAGGCTACATTTGTGAACGCACATTTTCTGCAATGTCACGTGTCAAGTAACGCTTCCGTGTGCGTCTCACAGACCGCAACTTACAATCGCAACTTCACTGTGCTGTTACTCCTTTCGAGCAGAATTTCACAAAATTGATCAGCTCCCGACAGCATCAGGTGTTTTATTAATGGTGAGTAGAATTATTTATTTCCATAAAAGGAATCATTTAGATATCGTAATATTTAGGCTATAAATAATATTATAAATCTGGTTGGTTTGTATTGATGACGTAATATGTAAATGACATGCACTTTGACTATAGTGCGGCCCGGTTTACTATTGGCTGGGATGTTGTAGTTGCAGATTTTTTGGGGGTTGTTGCTCACTGTAATCACTCAAGAATTTGGATGTTTTGTCATTCCAGACTGTTTCAGAGAATCACTTACAGTAGTTAAAGCTTCAATTTGTACTCTCAGCTGCTGAATGGTCTAATCTTGTGCCGTCTCATCCCCTTTCATAATTTCTTTAGCCCCATTGTCAGATTTGAATTGGGTGCTGTGTTACATGCATTACCTTATGACAAGTAGGCATACCGATTGCCTCTCGTTTTAATAATTTGTGATTTTTTTTATTACATGCCTCAGCAGAGTTTCATCAGAAGAAGAGAGGTCAGAGAAGAGAGGTCTCAAATTTTGACTGTATCATTCAATATCACTGTGCCTTAGGCTGTTGCCTTGTGACACCGTATGGAGAAACACTCTGGACAGTATGTTCATCATATCAGAACAATACATTCTGCTTTAGGCCTATAATGCGGTACAGGAACCTCTGTAGCTTCTCGTGGTCATGCTGCTTGGCATATTTATCCAAAGTTCTGTCATGAAACTCTAGATGGTGCAGTCCGATGGGTCAACCTCAATCTGACATAATGACATAATTATCACATGGCACAGCTAATTGGTTATTTTTGCATTAGCAGCCAATGAGCTCACTGCTCAACATTCAGATACTTGGCTAGTGCTTGCTGTCGCAGTTGCAGCGCGCTATAGAAACCCTCTACCTTCCCCAGATCCACATGTATAGATTTGCTATTTGGTGATTTATGTATGCTATATGGGGTTATTTCATATGTTATTTGTGCAGCAGCAGTATCTCTTACATGTTCACAGCAGCATGTTGTGGATGTATTGGCAGTAGCAAGTCTCGGTACTTGCTCTGCCAAAGCAGCAGCATAGCAGATCTGTTCTGCCAAGACCAATCACATTAACATTGTAATGTATATTGCCATGTCAATCCCTCCGAGAGTCGTCATGATAGAAATACGTTTCAGGAAATGTAGAGTGCTGTTGCTTTCTTCTAGATGAGAAAGGAGGACTGTAAAACTTCAGTTTCCTTATGAACTAAGTTTTCTTTCTGTGTTTTGGATCACTTCTAAATCAAATCAGAAATATATGTTGGATGTTGTGAACGAAGTCTTCAGCAGATCTGGGAGCCCAAAGACAAGACACAGAGAGGCATCATGGCTTTCAAACTCATTTATTCTAAAGCCTCGGTCAGATTACACGATTTCTTTGTCGGCTACGACAGTCACTGTGTCAGATTATGCGATTTTGACTGGATATAATCTTGTGGTGTCGTGGGTAACAAAGATGCCAGACTATACGTTGCTTCCCGACAAAATCATCGCGTGACGTCAACGCGCGTGTGACATCGAGAAGCCGCGGCTACTGTACACAGACGGACGTCCGTAAACAACAGCGGCAATGGATACCGAAGTTGCGTGTTTTGTACTTGCTGTGTTGTTCTCGGAAAAGCGCAAAAAAAGAAAGAAAACTCGACAGTGCACACGTTCCTGGCTTGCTCGAAGAGGACAATATGGGCTGTCAATCCTCCAAAGAGAACTCGAGGTAAAATATTGTTTATAGTTTTATTTCTGCATACAAAAAATCAAACTAAAGTTTGAATTATGCAGTATGCCGCTCAAATATTTTTCATTGATCACCATTGTAATTTTACACTTCAGAAGTACAATTTGTTTCATGTAGTCACGTGGGGTAAACACGGAGCCTTTTTTATCTCCAGCTGATGATACATGATGGGTCAATGTCAGATCGGTCGCTGGCAATGTGTCTGACATTGTTGCCCGTTGGCAGCAACATTGTTGCCTGGCAACATTGCTTGAAGTTGCCCATGTATCATCATCCTTTGATACATTACTCCACCAAACATGTCACAGTAATAAGTTCAATGCGCACACAAAAAGGGCAGTGCTGTTTCCTTGGTCATTTTTTTTAAGTTCTGCATTGTCATTTTTTTAGTTTTTAAGTGAACAATAAAACAGTTAACTATTGCTTTGGATTGTGACCAGACTGTTTGACTTTCCAAACTGTTTCTTTCTATTTGCACTGAAGGACAGTGACAGGAAGGGTTTCCGTGATCTGCTTAGGATGGATGTAGAGGATTTCAGCTACCTGCTTGAAAAAGTTACACCACTCATCCAAAGAAGGGACACAAAATTTAGAAGAGCCATCAGTGCACGAATGCGCCTGTCTCTAACGCTACGATTCCTTGCTACAGGCAAGTCAGTTAAAAAAAAAAATGTTGGTTACAAATGTTCTTCAAAATACCTTTGTTTTCAGCACATCAAAGAAATGTATACAGGTTTGACAACCTGAAGGTGACTAAATAATGACATAACTTTTATTTTGGGGTAAACTATCTCTCTAATTTCCTGTAATTTAATTACAGCTACTACTGATTAAACACTGCATAGACTTTAGAACAGTTCAATATATAATAATATTGGATGTAACATCAAAAGATTTAATGTTATAATGTATGCTTTCATTGAAACCTCCCTTTAAATAATTTGGTTAGTTCAAGAATATTTTCAAATTAAAAGCACTGTTTTGTGTTAATCCTTGTATTGTTGAACTTTGAGGTTGATATGGGAGTAAGAAAGTAAACAGTAACGAGTCATGTAAATCAGTACAGTTATCTAGTTACACTGAAGATGTAAGTTGTATCTAGTAATTACTTTTGTAGATTAACTAACCCAACACTGGAAATTCACAATAACATGCTCCTCTTCACAGGAGAGACGTTTAGGTCTCTGAGTTTTCAGTACCGGATCGGCCGTAGCACCATCAGTGAGATTGTAATGGAGACTTGTAAAGCCCTGTATGATGTCTAAAAGGATGATCACTTGAAGGTAAGGTATTTGATGTAAACAACAGGAAGATTAACATTTCACAACAAAGGGTGGCCACAGAGACTATGATGAAGACTAAAAAGAGATGTCCGAAACCATGGCTTGGTTTCAGAGATAGGACTTAGATTAAGCAAGGACTAGGTCTAAATTAAATTAGAACATTTAAAAAGCTTTTATAAATGTGAATACATTACTGCTATATATTTTACTCTGCAAAACCAGAGTATGCAATATACATGTTTCTAATTAATGACAGTTGAAATCTGTAATAGCATTATAAGTGGACTTCAGAGAAAATTATACATTTTATTGAAAAATATATATATTTTTTTCCAGACACCTACTACGGAGACAGAGTGGAGAGAGGTGGCAGCAGGATTTGAAAACAAGTGGCAGTTTCCTAATTGCTTGGGTGCCATAGATGGCAAGCACATCTACATCCAGCCACCTGCAAACTCTGGAAGCACCTACCATAATTATAAGTCAAGATTTTCTGTTGTGCTCATGGCAGTAGCTGACGCCAACTATAAATTCATCTATGCTAATGTTGGCATACAAGGAAGACTGTCAGATGGAGGAATATTTGGCCATTCAGACCTCCGAGCTGCCATGGACAGAGGTTTGCTGAATGTACCCCTCCAGAGCTACTACCAGGCAGTAACCTAACTTTGCCTTATGCATTTGTTGGAGATGAGGCATTCCCTCTCAGAAGCGACGTGATGAAGCCATTCACCTTCCGAAATCTGGACCATGAACAGCAAATATTTAACTACAGGCTGTCAAGGGCAAGGCGCACAGTTGAAAACGCGTTTGGAATTTTGGCCAATAGGCTCCGTATTTTCCATTCCAACATTGCTCTGGAGCCTGACAAAGTGGCAACACTAACACTAGCTGCACTCTGTGTGCATAACTTCCTCAGGGAGAAGGCATCAGATGTGTACCTGCCTTCAGCCTTTGCAGACGCAGAAGATGAGAACCACAATGTAGTACCCGGAGCTTGGAGAAAAGATAGAGAACTCCCCTCTGTACCAGTCAGCAATGCACGGAATGCCACAACCGCTGCCAAAAAAAATCGAGACAATTTGAAGGCATACTTTCTGTCACAGGCTGGATCAGTTTCCTGGCAGGAAAATATGCTTTAAACATGGACATTAACTGATAAATGTGTTCATTTAGAACATTTTGCAAGACATATCGTACACTGGGTCAGGTAGACTTCCTGTTTGTTTCTTTAACAAATGTTAGCTTAACATATAACCTTTAAAACAGTTTTTTTAGAACATGTATAAACTGAATGTAATTAAAAGTAGCAGTATGTGTAATAATCAAAATTAACATGATTTGTGTTTTTAAAAAAAATGCACAAGATTCATTTTCCTAAGTAAAAACCTTTATTTAAGTTAAATTACACTTTTTTCCTTGAATCTTTACAGAAGTCTTTGGTAAATTGTATACAAAGGGGAATATAATTCGTAAACATAACTGTTCTTTCAAAATGTGCAAATAATACAAAACCTAAACAGCTTGAAAAGTACCAAAAACAAACAGCCTTTGAGACACAATGTGACTACTGTGTAGCACCATTACGTAAAAAAACAAATACATAAAAGGTAGTTTACCCAAAAATGAAAATTATGTAATTTACTCACCCTGAGGTAGTTCCAAACCTGTATGAGCTTCTCTCTGCTGTTGAACACAAAATAATATATTTTGAAGAATGTTGGTAACTGAATAATTGACTGTAACCATTTACTTCAACAGTATTTGTTCTATACCATGGAAGTAAATGGTTACAGTCAATTATTCAGTTACCAACATTCTTCAAAATATCTTATTTTGTGTAATCTTATTTAAGAATTGAACCTAAACCCTCTCTGTTTCATGTTCATATGCCTCTTCTACTGCCCTGAAGTAGCTCACTGGAGGTGTTACAGGAGGGACATGAATTGTTGCATTTTGGGTGTGCTGATTATAATTTGTGTGTCCCTGCCAGGGTGTTTGCATTGCTAATCTAGCCTCATTTTCCTGTGCATCATACAACATCATAATGATGTTACGACGCAGCCTCATCTTAGTTAGTGGGTCTTTGATAAGCTTCATCTCAGATACTACTTGTTTGCCAAATGTTTGATCAACATCCTTGCTGGCATCTACCAGTGTTTCAGACACATTTTTTAAAATGGTCACTTTCTCCAATTCAAGTTCATCTGCTAATTTATCTCTTGACTTTTGTTTGGACCTGTAATGTGCTTTTTCAGAATTATTGCTTGTGACCTGATCAAGCTGGCGAGATGATGAGGAATCAATTGAGGTATGTGGGGTTGATGAACTGAATGCTTGGTGGAAGGTGGATGACTCTGACAAATCCTTCTCTGTTTCCATGTCTTCTCCTCCCTCATCAGCAATGCTGTTTTCCAAGTCATCCAACTAAGATAAAAACAAGTCATATAAAAAATAGTCATTTGAAAATGTTAAAGCATAGATAGATAGATAGATATAAATAAATTGTCTGTCAGATAGATCGATAGGAGAGCGCATAAATTTAACAGCAGTTGGAAATAACTGTAACAACCAACTTACATTCAGTGTAGACTGAGATACCCGTGGTACAACGTGGTACACCGTGGTACAACAAAAGGCTGTAAAAATTGGAGTTTTTTTTTAAATCCACCTCTGTCTGGGAGTTAAGTCTTTGTTGCTGCTGCCACTTGGTTTTGGACGGAATAGTTTCCCATATTGTGTTCGGAGGGAAGTGGCTTTTGTTTGGACCTCACCGCATGTTTATCTGTTTTATGAGGACAGAGATTAGTATAATGACAGGTATGACCGGTATTATAAGGAGAATGTGATTTTTGAGGACATTTTCAGTGTCCCCATAATTCAAAACGCTTATAAATCATACAGAGTGAGTTTTTTGGGGGGGACAGTTTAAATACACAGTCTCCTGTGAGGGCTAAGTTTAGGTGTAGGGCAATATCACATACAGTTTGTACAGTATAAAAACCATTACGCCTATGGGATGTCCCCACTTTTCACAAAAACGAATGTAAGTGTGTAGGTGTGTGTGAAAATAGCGATTTCCTGGCAACAGATGTAAACAAAGCAGCCCTGAGCTCATAAATGCTAACGTTACTTTAAATTAAAATGACAACGAAACTTTCCGATGACAATCGGTTACCTTCAAAGATACTAGGGATGGGTCACGATATTCGAATATTCTATTTAATTATAGAATATCGATTAGGTTGTGCGATTATTTTCTAAAGGTGTACCAGGGCTTGACAATAAAGACTGTCCGATGGCGTGAAGGACGCTCGGATTTGTCACTTGCCAGATCGGGCCACTGCATATGGTCACTAAATTGTATCATTTGCATGCGATTTTAAGCCTTGTTTGTTTAAAAATGTAAGCGATTAAAAAGCATTTGGGCGCGAAAGACAACTCCTTTCAGTACATGCGCGCTGTGTTCTGTCTCTGCGAGCCGCCTGAACGGGCAAATACATGAAGCATGTCAAACTACCCCTCTTGGCAAGTAACTTTAGCAATAATTCATCTATATTGAATTTATATCAGGGGCGTAGCCACAAAATTGATCGGTTCCTTGTGCCAAGAAGGCCTGTCCCCGACTAAAGATTTCACTGTCACACATAAATTGATTAATATAATAACTTAGGCTACTAACCATCCTTTAATATATAGGCGTATACGCGCCCACGCGCACGTCTAAAGCTTGCAACGGCAAAAGTAGGCTAATGATTATGAATGTTGGGGAAAGGCAAAATAAAACATTTTAATTATTCGTTAATAAACTAGTGATTTCTTCTCAGTCAGTGTCGGCTGAAAAGATAAAGTTGCAGAATGCGACGTGGACTTTAATAAAGAAATGCACCTCTTCATTCCGACTACGTAATTAAAGATTTGTATTTTTTGGTTCGTTGGTTCGTTTAATAAAGTAGCCGGTTCATTGCTGTGACGCGGTCCATTTCACGGAGACTGCACGAGACGGCAAAAAGCGCATCTTGTTTCTCTATGTATTATTTCTCTGTGTAGCCTACATAAATAAATATATAATATATAAATAAATATATATATATATATGAACTTGCTGTTGAATTTTGTATTTTTGAAAGTTCAATAATAATATAAAAAAAACTTGCCGGATGGATTCATGATCCCGCTTTGTTCCGGGACCTCACGATTTACAGATTAAGCAGTGCTTACAATATTTGTTAATTTAAAATGTAATTAAAATTGTAAATTATTTTCAACAAAAAAAAATTATAATGATAAAAAAAAAAATAGACTGTATTCAGTATTCATTCAGACTGCCAACCAATCCGCAACAGCCGTTGACTGTGACGTCACTGACGTGTGACCTCAACATCTTGGGAAATATTTGCCGCACATAAAAAAAATAAAATAGAGAATCTAAACCTTGCTAGCTAGCAATATGTTGCAGAGTTCCCTGCTTAATTTCTTTAGTAAAAAACCTCGGCTTGACGGACAGCCGGACACAAAGCCTAACCTTACACCTGATGAGGATGTTTCTCCCTCCCCGGGCCCAGCATCAACAGGTGCGACTTCTCCAGTACAGTTGGCTGAGGAAAAAAGTGCTCAATCAGAAGACACCGAAATGGCCTCCACCACAGAGCTTAAGCCTACAAACATTTCCGCAGTAGATGAGCCTCCATGCCAGCCAAAACTGCGTGATTTTCCAGTCACGCAAACAGTCAGTGGAAAGAGGAGGAATTTTTCTGCTAAGTGGTATGACCGGTACACTTAGTTAGAGTACAGCATCGCAATAGATGCTGTTTTTTGCCAGCCCTGTCGCCACTTTAACACTGATGTCAAAGAGGACAGATTCAGCAAAGCAGGACTGAGAGACTGGGGGCATCTTGGTCAGTTTTGTATAAAACACGAAGCCAGTAAAGCCCATGCTGCTGCTGTGGCCCGACACAAAGGATTCATGGAAATAAAAAGGGCTGGAAAAGGTGACATCATACATCAGATAACAAAAGACGCACAGGGGCATTTTACTGACCTGATTGAAAGAAACCGGACACATATCAAAGTTATCATTGATATTTTGCTTTTCTGTGCGAAACAAGGCATTGCACTGCGTGGTCACAAGGAAGACACAGAAAGCATGAACAGAGGCAACTTTTTTGAGTTGTTTAAAGTGCTTTGTCAGTATGACCCCGAGATAAAACAACGCCTTGATGAGCTTCCAGCTAATGCAAAAATGATGAGTCCAGACATTCAAAACGACCTCTTAGAAACTGCAGCATCACTTCTGCTCCGAAAAATCAGAGCAGAATTGCATGCACAGGCTGACACCTATTATGCCATTTTAGCTGATGAATACAAGGACCACTCGAAGAAGGAACTAATTGCTGTCTGTGTGAGGTATATATTTAATGGCAACCTAAGAGAGAGAGCTGTCGGATTTGTGGCAACAGATCATATGACATCATCTTGCATCGCTAACAAAATTTTGGAAGTACTGGAACCACTGCAGCTGGATCCTGAATTGTGTGTGGGTTTCAGTTTTGATGGAGCGGCAGTCATGTCAGGTGGGAGAGCTGGGGTGCAGGTGCTCCTCAAAAAAACTTTCCCCATGCAGTGTATGTACACTGCCACTCACATCGCCTGAATCTTGTTCTTTCAACAGCCTCAAAAGTGTCTCCTACTGTTGCCACTTTTTTTGATGTTATAAATTCACTGCACCATTTCATGACTGGAGCCAACAGACACGCACGGTTTCTACAGATCCAAAAAGAGCTACACCCCAACAAACCCTGTCTGGAGCTTGTGCGCTCTACGGATATTAGATGGAGTTCAAAATCTGAGTCTGTGAGTCGAGTTTTGACTTTGTATGACGTCATATTGGAAACACTGAGTGAGTTTGCAGAAGGCTCAGGCCAGACCAAAATAGAGGCAGAGTCTCTCTTGCAACAAATACAGAACAAGAGGTTCATTTTTCTCCTTGTTGCATTTTCTAAGCTGTTCAGTGCAAGTGATTTTGCAACAAAAGGCCTACAGTCCCCATCCGTTTCTGTTACTGATTGTGTCCACATGATTGAGGGCCTAAAAGAAACTTTTGCTTTGTTTAGGAATAATTCAGACGGGGAATTTGAGAGAATCATCAGGCTTACTGATGATATCATGAAAAAAAATGATGTGCAAAACTGGGACATCGTGGGCGCACGTAACAGAAAATTACCTGCCAGGCTTTCCGACTCACATGTGACCTCTACAGTGGGCAGGTGTGCGGTCATTAGAAGTGACTTGGATTTGCAATCCTTGTGGATTTCCATTCTTGACAGACAGCTGATGGAACTTAACAACCGTTTTCAGAGTGATTCCTATGGAATAATGAAGGCTGCTGCCTCCTTGCTGCCCGGATCAGACGCGTTTGGCCAGATGGAAATATTACAGGTACCGTGCAAGCACTATGGACTTGGAGTGGAAGGTCCTGAACTTACAGTATTTGTGCAACTGCTCAAACGAAAGGTGGATGGGGGTCACCTGTACCCATCCTTAATAGAAGTCTTAGACTCATGTGATAAAGACGTTTTTCCCAACATGAACAGTTTACTGCGTGTTTTAATCACATTGCCGGTTACAAGCTGTTCTGTGGAGCGCTTGTTTTCAACAGTGAACCGAATCAAATCCAGCAACAGAGCAACCATGCTCACAGAAAGACTAAACAGCCTCTCGTTGCTGATGTTTGAACGAGAACTCAGAGACACTGGACCCAGATGACATAATTGAGGCATTCAAGGCCAGACCACGCCGTCTCGCCCTTTGAGCAGCTAACAGGCACCATTAAATGTACAGTGCTATGTTGTTGGCGATCCTGAATGTATACAAAATATCTTACTGCTTTCTCTAATGTGTCTTGCAAGACATCTATTCAAGATTGTTTATTGCACCAAAAGTCATTTCAAAGGAACATTATATGTAGGCCCATGTACAGTTAAAGTCACCTTTGCAGGATGTGCAAAATGTTAATGATTTAATAAAAGGAGGGATTATTTAAAAGCATTTTGTTTTTATTTAGTAGAGCAGCTACAGCTGTTTTTACATAATAGACTTTTACATAGCCTAGTCACTGAAGTCAATGATTATTCTTTGATAAAGTAAATGTGCTTTGCTCACTGTATAATTTGTTCCTTGTTTGAATAACCGTGGAAATGCGGTGTTATAATTAGAAACTTAAAATGTATTTTTATTAAACCTGTGATCTTTAGGTTAAATAGGAGTTTAGTCTTATTAAAATATGTGACATAAATTGTACTTGGCTAAAAGGGGTTTATAATGTGTGTAGTTAATGATTAGGCTACAGTGAGCGCGTTTGACTAGAGCGCAGTTAAAGAGCTGTTGTAGGTTATACTGTATGTGATTGTCGGTGACCCTCTTGAGCGAGAAAGCTTCGGAAAATGGAAAAAAAACAACAACAACAAAACCAGGGTTCAAGAATTTTAAGGCCTAAGGTGGTATGCTTTTAGGGTCTAGGCCAACATAGCTGGATGCATAGCTGACAGTGAAACTCATCGAAAATGGACAATAGGCTCACAGAAACACACACACACACATGTTGTTTTTTATGGTTTACGGGGACTTTCCATAGGCGTAATAGTTTTTATACTGTACAAACTGTATGTGCTATTGCCCTACACCTACCCTACACCTAAACTTAGCCCTCACAGGAGACGGTGCATTTCAACTTTCCCCCAAAAAAACTTACTCTGTATGATTTATAAGCATTTTGAAATATGGGGACACTGAAAATGTCCTCATAAATCACCTTCTCCTTGTAATACCTATGTCATACCTATGGCATTATACAAATTTGTGTCCTCATAAACCACATAAACATGCACACACACACACACACACACACACACACACACACACACACACACACACTCACTTTGTTGCAGATATAAAATAGTGATTTTCAAAGACATCCAAAACGGAGAATAGGTTAACAGACACATGTAGCCTACACAAAAATGTAATGGTTACACTAACATATTAATACCCAATAAGCATGCTTGTTTTTTTTTGCGCATTAATCTGACAATAAATGTGGCACACCCAGTTTTTCTGATGCACACCCAGAGTCTCCTTTCTGGCTACGCTCCTGATTTATATACTGAAGTACAGATGCACAGATTTATTTTAGAGCATGCGTGCTTGAACACAAACTGCACTGTCGGCACTCGGGCGCGGCACACATACATAGTGTGTACACAATACATACACACACACACTATAGTGTGAGCGCTAACCATGCTAGAGAACGGAACTTCTGATACGTGCAGGCTGATTGCGTGATCAATAGATGTTAAGCATTATATTGCGAGAGGGCCGTTTGTTACAGCGTCCCAAACAACTCAAAATAATAAACCTTGAACCTTAACAAAACGATGCACTCCACAGAGTGCTTCTCTGCCGCCTTCACGTCCTGTTTCCCATTAATGAAGCCGTGACAAGCTCCCTGCATTCAAATCATTCGTTTTTTGCTGAAATAATAATGTAATATTCCACTGGTTGATATATTATATTTATATGCAAAATATTTGTGTTGTTTTTCGTGTTAAATGTGAAGAATGACAGGTTGGATGCCACACTTATTATTATTATTATTTTGGCAGAGTATACAGGTGTAATTGTCACTTTAACTTCAGGCAATGTAACATGATTTTATGATCGTAATTTTGACTTTATTCTTAAAATATTATGACGTTAATTATTTAGTTATTTATTTGAGAAGGATAAACTGATCAAACGTGCGCTGGCCGCTTGGTATTTAAAAAAACAAAAACTTGAATTTAACAAAAATAAGATGTTCCAATCATATTTCTAAATTAAATTAATAAAGAAAGGAAACAAAATAATGACCAATTTGCTATTAAAAACCAAAACTGAACTATTTAAATGGCTCAGAGAGAGAGAGAGAGAGAGAGAGAGAGAGAGAGAAAGAGAGACGAGCTCAGACGGAGAATTCTGATTAGCTGCAGGGATCTATATTCCTTCCCTTGTTTCAATTAAAAGTTCACCGAACTAATTGTGAACAACACTCCCGTCTTCTTCCCGAGCATGTGAACATGTTCATTTAATATATTTATATATATGAAATAGGTTATTGTTATGAAGACAGACGTTAAAATTAATGTTCATATAATAAGTGCCGTCATTCAGGCGGCTCATGTTTTAGCGCATAATATGTTTTAAGAATGATATTCTGTTTAGCGCGCAATATGTTTTACGCCTAATATTCATTGATGCATTAATCAGATTTAAGATTTTCTTTTTAATAATATGAATATTCATGCTCATTTTTAAAATAGAAATGTCCTAGCCTTATGAGCAGTTGATAATCTACGGACTGTTCTGTTAATAAATGCCGTTATTAGGTTATGTTATATTAATATGTTTCAGCACTCATACTTTACAACCATTCATTTTCTTGGGTTAAGATAGACTATTCTCTAATTAATTAAACAGTTTATCATACAGATTGAAAGCCTGGATGGTCTCTCTCCCCCTCTCTCTCTCTCTGTGTGTGTGTGTGTGTGTGTGTGTGTGTGTGTGTGTTTGTGCGCGTGGGTGGGTGGGCGTGTGCATGCGTGGGAGGGGAGCGATTTTCGAATAGTAATCGAATAATACCCAGCGATTATCGAATATTACTTTTGCTTAAAATGCACATCCCTAAAAGATACATTCATATAAAACCGCCCCACCACAAATAAATCAATGAAATACTGTGTCCTTATTGTGAATAAGAACATATTGAGTGATTTGATAGTTTACATGGCAATTCAGTAGCCTAACGTTACTCACCAGGTTGTTGAAGAGCCTCCGCTATCGATCGCCAACATTTATCTTTTTTTATTCTGTCGTGGTAGTCCCTCGATGAAACATCATAAAGGCAAGCATATTGTTGCCATAGCTCCACAAAGCTTTCTTCCATGTCATAAGTCCACCTAGCAGTCATCTCTCTTTCGTTTCGCCATGTTTAAAAGCTGTGTACTGAAGAGATTCTGTGCTCCTATTGGTCAGCGTCACCCATGTGACGCAAGCCGTCGTGGAAGACGAAAAAAAAATTAAACATGCTAGACTTTCTGTGTTTACGTCGTAAAGCATCGCAGACATGACATCGGTTGTCGCGCACTATGACACACTACACGAGATGAAACGATTGAATCTTGTGTCCCGACGCACATTGTCGTGTACGAATCCTCAAGACGCCCTACGACAAGCAAATCGTCCCAAAATCGTGAAATCTGACCGAGGCATTCTAAGACAAGCATGACTTTATATATGGTACCAGAGGCTCTGTATTACAGGAGGTTCACAAAATGACCAAATAAGTTAAAGCAGGACAAATAATAAAATTAAATGACCCTTCCTTCACACATAGCCCAGAGAGCCATATGCTTTCAGTGAGCAGAAACAGCAGGACAAACAAAGAATAAAATGACCCTTCCTTCACACATAGCCCAGAGAGCCATATGCTTTCAGTGAGCAGAAACAGCAGGACAGACAATAAAATAAAATGACCCTTCCTTTATGTGCCGTTACATTCATCCATGCGGAAATTAAATCTAACAAGGACCTTACTTAATGCCTTGATCTATTTTCTTACAAACATTGTTATATCTTATGCCAGATACAGTGTCTCTTATGTGTTCCCCGTGGATCTTGAACTAATGACTCTGCAAGATTGTGATGATCCTGACTGAGACCATGATGTTAGGTGCAAGATAAATGGTTGATGTTGTTTTTTTAGCTCCTTATAGTCTGCTAACATTCTCTGGTATTCAACCAATGAGG
>JAPDDL010000629.1:0-12500 GCA_027422435.1 Schizopygopsis pylzovi
ACAAAGAGAAAATCACTCACAGCTCTTAATCTGAATAAAGTAATAGCTTTAATAAGCATTAATCTATCAATATATACAGTGAAAACTATGCAGTGTTCATTTATATTTGATCACTTTTAGATTTATTTTGTAGCTATTATTGACCTGAACATTAATGTTAGTAGACGTAAGATAAATAGAAGATAAATTAAAGCACTGTGGTATTTTTTTTTTTTTTTTACATTTGTACATTTGTTTTATGGTATGACAAATGGTATGTTTGTCAGTTTATTTAACTTTGTTTCTTTGTTCATGTTCTTACTCTATCTTATCTTATGTATATAAAACACTAAAAATGCCTGCACACTGGTGCATTTACAAATTGATGTTTTATATTTATTTAATGAAATATTTATTTAACATTTCAGAATATAAAGCCATGTTAATTAAGCTGCTAATCTATCATAGAAATATATATATTTCATACATATATATGTGTATGTATGTATGTATATATATAAATAACAAAAAGTACCGATAAGAATACCGTTAAAGTACCAGATCGATAAGCAGTATCGATAAGAGTAGTAATACCGTTAAAACCTGATACCCATCCCTAGGCCTAATTATTTGTTCCTGTTTATAGTGAAATTATTGAATAAATGTCTCAATTAAAGCATAGTCCGATAAGAAATGGTTATGTTTCAGGGTGAAATTGTTCATTTAAATTAGGGATGTTCATTAACCGTTAACCGACCAATAAGAATTTTGACCGATTAATACAATGAGTTAAATGGTTTAAAGTCACTGATTTTTTTTATTTTTTTTGTAATTTATCAAAATATTTTAAATGGTTTGCTGCATGGTTAAAATAAGCTACGCGTATAAAAAAACAAGTTTTTTTTAAAGAGAGCGACAGAGAGAAAAAAACCAAGTCCCTATAAGTCGCATTTTATAACACGAATTACAATATTATAATAAACACTGTACGCATAGGTGGGCTATTTTAGTTCCCCTCACTCCATAGCAAATAATTTCAAATTAACAGTAGGCTATTTAGAAACGAACAAGAATTAAAAATAAGAATATAGCTATATATAAACGATAAACAAAAACGAATTAATTTAGGCTAAAACAAAACTGAAACTAATGTTGGGTTCAAGGTTGGTTCAAGGTTCTTTATTATTTGTCACATACACAATCATACAGAGTATAATCAGTAGTGAAATGTAGGTCAGGACAGGTCCGCTCAATGGAAAGTGCAAAAAAAATAAAATAAAATAAAAATAATAATAATAAGATAGAAAATAGAATAACATAAGCAATAAAAACAATGAAACAGGGTCTCTCCTTCGACACAAAATCAAATGTTCCCATATTCGCGATGTATTTGAATGACAAAATATTATTTACCTTTTAGCAAACTTCACTCGCGTTCCAATATCCATGTAAAACGAAATGTTTTGCAGAACTTCACGCTGGTATGGTGATAACGCTTAACGGCACAGACTTGACTACATATTTAAACGGAGCAGTGTGTTTTTCCATGTGTTTGACCGGTTGTTTTTTATAATGATAAATGAACAGGCTGCATTGTCAAGGTAGAATGCTTAACTGTGTTGCACATGCGGCGCTGAAGCAATCACTTGATTGTTCCCCTTCCAACAGAGGAAGCAACTCCTCTTGGTCATGACGATAATCGGAATTGTAAAAGGTTTGCTTTTATTTGTGTACATTCACAATAAAAAAAAATAGTCTTTGCTTTTTTGTAAAATAAGACAAAAGAATAGAATGCAGCTTTCTGCCGTCTGCTTTAATTTCGCGCCGCACAATAATGAACAAACTCTGCATACTCTAAAAACACTGGGTTCAAAACAAACCAATTTGGGCTGGTAAATATAGGACAGAACACATTTGGAGTTCATTTTACCCAGTTAATTTGATTGTTTATTTAACCCATCATAAATGGATGATTTAACTCAGCTAATGGGTTTATTCGTTTCTATTATAATATTAGCTTTTTTAACTTTACGCATGAAATAATATTTACAGATTAACTTAAATCCTCTAAACTTTTGTAAAATACTCCAGAACCACTGGTTTATGTGATAACTTCCTTTATTTCTCATTTGCTTGTTTTTATGTAAGCTATAGGCCTATGGGATCATATTCCTAGATTAGGCCTACACCATACACGAAAAGATTCAAAACAGCGACGGGGAAAACAGAAGACAAAGGGTTAAGAGAAAGACCGAGTTGATGTGAAATTAAACCAATCGTTCAAAAAAGAAAAGGGTGAACAAAGACTAACTTACCTTCAACGACAAACACAAACAGAGTGAACAACACGAATACTTCCATTGTTTTCTTCTTCACCAAGTCAATCAAATAAACTGAATTAAGACTATTTTACTAGCCTACTTTCTAACCGTGATGTCTTCTTTTCAACGATTAGAAAGTAGCCTATTGCTTTGAACTAGCTTTTGCAATGAAGTTACAAAGATAGGAAAAGACACACGGAAAGAAAACGGAAAAGAATCAATAAAGGGCAAGTATTTCATGTCGGTTGCGATGTTCCTGCTTACATGATTGTGATATAACCTAGGTCATGGGTGTGCTTTTATGTCCGAAAGCGGGGCAAGCGTTGTATGTCAACTCATAACAATTAACAAGTATGATATCCTCAATGCAATCTTGTTATAATTCTAAGTGAATATGTTGGACTTGTTAGCCCTGCTGAAAAAAACATCTTTAACCAGGCTCAGCCTATATTTGCTGGTTTTAGCTAGTGTGACACAGCAGCCACAACAGCACTTATGTTTTATTTATGTTTTCCTTTTTATTCAAAACATTCACAAACGCATTACCATGAAATATCTCGATTGTCACCTAGATTATGATGTCAAAGTTACGGTGACGTAATACTGCCATCCATATAATATTTTTTCCACTCAATTATGTCTTATAACGAGATCTTTTCTCGTAATAAGAGATCTTTTCTCGTAATAACGAGATCTTTTCTCGTAATAACGAGATCTTTTCTCGTAATAAGAGATCTTTTCTCGTAATAACGAGATCTTTTCTCGTAATAAGAGATCTTTTCTCGTAATAACGAGATCTTTTCTCGTAATAACGAGATCTTTTCTCGTAATAAGAGATCTTTTCTCGTAATAACGAGATCTTTTCTCGTAATAACGAGATCTTTTCTCGTAATAAGAGATCTTTTCTCGTAATAAGAGATCTTTTCTCGTAATAACGAGATCTTTTCTCGTAATAACGAGATCTTTTCTCGTAATAACGAGATCTTTTCTCGTAATAAGAGATCTTTTCTCGTAATAACGAGATCTTTTCTCGTAATAAGAGATCTTTTCTCGTAATAACGAGATCTTTTCTCGTAATAAGAGATCTTTTCTCGTAATAAGAGATCTTTTCTCGTAATAACGAGATCTTTTCTCGTAATAACGAGATCTTTTCTCGTAATAAGAGATCTTTTCTCGTAATAACGAGATCTTTTCTCGTAATAACGAGATCTTTTCTCGTAATAAGAGATCTTTTCTCGTAATAACGAGATCTTTTCTCGTAATAACGAGATCTTTTCTCGTAATAAGAGATCTTTTCTCGTAATAACGAGATCTTTTCTCGTAATAACGACATCTTTTCTCGTTAAAACGACATATTTTTCTCGTTAAAACGACATATTTTCTCGTTATAACGACATATTTTTCTCGTAATAACGACATGTGTGGTTATAATAGATATATGGTAGAGCTGAGGTGAGCGAGTGTCCGCGCTGCTCATAAACGAGGATCTGCACGCTGCTGAATTGAAATACTCTGTTTTAAATGTATTTAATGTAATGGTTTTAATTATAGCAGCATGTTTATTAGGATTAATGTCCAATACAACATTATCCAATAACAGCACTCAGACCCATGACTTGTTTAGGCTATATATGATCAGATCAAAACAGTTATTTTTGAATAATTGACTCTGGGCTTGGAATATCTATTTATTTGAATGACTGAAGTTTGATTGAACAACAAATCGAAATATGAACAAAGATAAATAAAGAGATTTTCTCATAGGTTAATAATAATAATAATTATTATTATTATTATTATTATTATTATTACTATTTCGTTCTGTTTGAAAACGGGCAAACAAATTAAGCTAGATTTTTCGTAGGCCTATTTTTGTTCGTGGGTAAACAAATGAGCTGCTTTAATATTTGTTTCACATGTGTGGGCGGCCTTGATATACTTTAGTCTGATTATATATTAATTATGTATTAATGATTTAATATTATTAAATGATCTTTAGCTGAATCATCGCATCACGTTCTTCTTATGGGTTAAATTGCAGGCTTTGCTTTACTGAAGGAACAGTCTTCGCTGCGCTGGGTGTGAGCACTGAACACAATAGTACAGGTGAAAGTACAGTATCTCTTGCTGGATTTAGGCTATACGAATTAAATAAACACAAACTTGTTTTCGATTGTTTTATTTAAGTAGACCTTTAGACATAGGCGCGCCAGAAAGCGCACGCTGTTATTTTACAAAAGCAATTCGTAACATTTTGTTCTTATTGTGGAAGTATATAAAATTGCTTTCCTCGGTTATCACAATTTAAGGGATCGCGTCGGTGTCGCCGAATTGAGAAGAACAGTGGTGTGCTTTAAATGAGATAAAGCAACATCCAGACTGTATGAAACGTTATTGTGACTAATTTGCAGAGCGGTACATAGATGAACTCTTATTCTGCGTGATGGGATAGACAGTAAAGACAAGCTGATTTAAAACATAGACTTTTTTAGGGGCCATCCTCGGTTCACAGCAACCCGGGACTATCAGAGATGGATAAAACAGTTTTTATTAACATTAAACATTTAATTTAATATTTG
This sequence comes from Schizopygopsis pylzovi, assembly GCA_027422435.1. Taxonomy (NCBI): domain Eukaryota; kingdom Metazoa; phylum Chordata; class Actinopteri; order Cypriniformes; family Cyprinidae; genus Schizopygopsis; species Schizopygopsis pylzovi. The sequence goes on from JAPDDL010000629.1 coordinate 4,880, forward strand.
TATATTATTAGTATTATTAGGTTATTAACTTGTTAGGGCTATAGGCCTATTTCTATTTCATATAATATAATATTTTATTACTTTCCCATTTAAATTCGTGTATCGCTTTACCTAATTAACGTTTTGTACCAGAGAATGTGAGAGAAGCGGAGCGGTTCAATATTCCGCTGTGTGTGTGTGCTCACCGCTCAGTCGTTCACGGCCTAATCAAACACTCCGCTAATGTTCCGCTCACGCTCAGGTGAACCAATCCCGCTCAGATCACGCGCTCACATTAAATGTCTCCTGTAACGTTAGGCCTATTTATTTTTTCCTGTTTATAGTGAAATTATTGAATAAATGTCTCAATTAAACAGTTATGTTTCAGGGTGAACTTGTTTTAATAGGGATGTTCATTAACCGTTAACCGACTGATAAGAATTTTGACCGATTAATACAATCAGTTAAATGGTTTAAAGTCACTTATTTATTTATTTTTAGTAATTTATTAAAATATGTTAAAAGGTTTGCTGCATGGTTAAAATAAGCTATACTGTATAAAAACACGTTTTTTAGAGAGAGCGAGAGAGAGAGAGAAAAAACAAGTCGCCTATAAGTCGCATTTTATTATTTAATTCTGAACATTTTTTGTCAAATAAGACAAAAAATAGAATGCAGCTTTCTGCCGTCTGCTTTAATTTCGCGAAGCACAATAATGAAATAAACTCTGCATACTCTAAAAAACACTGGGTTAAAAACAAACCAATTTGGGCTGGTAAATATAGGACAGAACACATTTGGGGTTAATTTTACCCAGTAAATCGGGTTGTTTATTTAACCCATCATAAATGGTTGATTTAACCCAGCTAATGGGTTTATTCGTTTCTATTATAATATTAGCTTTTTTTTACTTTATGCATGAAATAATATTTACAGATTAACTTAAATCCTCTAAACTTTTGTAAAATACTCCAGAACCACTGGTTTACGTGGTAACTTCCTTTATTTCTAATTTGCTTGCTTTTATCCTTTACACATTGCCCTATTTAATCTCGTTTAACAAACATTAGAAGTAAAGATTAAACATTAAACCGATGTAATTCACGAGTAAATGGACCACTCTGTTACTGTGTTTCCACCGTAACAGCGCTGACTCTCACGCCCGAGCTGGAGTCGTGTTCGACGGGAACTGATCACGGATCAGACCGCCGCCCTGCACTTCACTCATGGACGAAATGTACTGCGATGCCCTTCATAACCTGATCAAAACAGTAAACAGCTCTGAGGACATTTTTTAACATCCAAAGTATTTGTGTTCTGTATCTTTATAAATACATCGTTTATTTTAAGCAAAGCATCAGATTCTTCATCAAGCAATAAAACCGACAGCCACGTTTGTTTATTGATTCACACCCTGCGCCTGTATGTTGCTCTGCATACATTTGAACGATATTCTGCACAGAAACAATTTTATAAATAAAATAAAATGTACACAAACTACCCAAACACTGGAAAAATAACTCAAATAAATTACCAAAAAGGCTCATCTCAGCATTTGGGTTAAAAAAAATAATCCAGGACTTTTTTTAGAGTAGGCTGCTTGTTGCACAGTATTTCTTTTATTTTCTTAAATTATTATTTAAGTCAAAATATATTTTTAGTATAGGCCTATTTATTCGTTATAATATATAACGCCTAGCTTTATTATGTTGAGCTCTGCTTGCAGAAGTGCTGCAGGTGGGTGATATGATCATGTAAATCACTGTGTGCACATGCAGTTTTATTTTACGTACTTTATGTAATATTAGCCTATTCGTGATAAACTTGAATGCTGTGTACATCGCGTGCCATTGCCTACAGTCCGGTAGCCTATGGTCAATATAATAATTAATTATGTAATAATTTCTACAATAATTCATAAAGGTCAAGTAGGTTTGTTTATGCATTAAACGAGAAATGGATGTTGTTCCCTCAACATAGCGAGGCCACGACATGAGGAGGCCTTTACCGTTATTGTTCATATTTCCATTTGTTGTTCAATCAAACTTCAGTCATTCAAATAAATAAATATTCCAAGCCCAGAGTCAATTATTCAAAAATAACTGTTTTGATCTGATCATATATAGCCTAAACAAGTCATGGGTCTGAGTGCTGTTATTGGATAATGTTGTATTGGACATTAATCCTAATAAACATGCTGCTATAATTAAAACCATTACATTAAATACATTTAAAACAGTGTATTTCAATTCAGCAGCGTGCAGATCCTCGTTTATGTCAGACTGAGCAGCGCGGACACTCGCTCACCTCAGCTCTACCATGTATCTATTATAACGACACATGTCCTTATTACGAGAAAAATATGTCGTTATAACGAGAAAATATGTCGTTTTAACGAGAAAAATATGTCGTTTTAACGAGAAAAGATGTCGTTATTACGAGAAAAGATCTCGTTATTACGAGAAAAGATCTCGTTATTACGAGAAAAGATCTGGTTATAACGAGAAAAGATCTCGTTATAACGAGAAAAGATCTCGTTATTACGAGAAAAGATCTCGTTATTACGAGAAAAGATCTCGTTATAACGACATAATTGAGTGGAAAAAATATTATATGGATGGCAGTATTACGTCACCGTAATTACGTCACCGTACTACGTAGCCTAAAAATGTAGTATATTAACTAGGCATGAAGACCTGTCGGTTTACTTAAGTAAAAGATAGGCATGTGTCATGTGTGTCATGCCACGGGTCTGTTTGCTGTTTTAAAGGAGTTCGGACACTGATCATCTCCTGGAGACCACCAGTGAAGACCATTAGTGGTGTTACGTATGAAACGAAGAGAAAAGTGTATATATTGAGTATGCAGCGAAATTTAAGTTTCGTATCGAGGCTTGTTTCGTTTCTCGTGAAATCACGTGACCAATGACAAAGGTATGTTTCGTTTCGTTCAAACTGGCCTGTGAATGCTGCCAGTAGCTAAAGGGGATTCAAAACATAACAACGCAGGTGCTGTTTCATGGAAAGCTCGTCAAAAGAAAACCATGAGCTCTGTTGTAATGGACTGAATTACAGTTAGGCTACATGGAGTAACTTTACCCTGTGAATGTGGGTGATGCATTTACTCCCGTGCTTAACTTTTCCAAAGCAACTTCTAACACAAGTAGCAGATTTGCAATTAATGTTTTTTTTTTTTTTTTTTTTTTTTTTTTTTTATGTACGTTGCTATAGCATATGTCAGTGCAGCTTCATGAGAAAATAAAAACATGTTCACAACTGATTTGCAAATAGGCCTGAATGTGTGAAACATAAGAATCACAAAGTAATAGCCATTATTGTTAATAACCACACTCAAATGAAACAGGCCAAGAAAAACCACGGCGCATTTATCTATCTATCTATCTATCTATCTATCTATTAATGTATTTATTTGGTGAAGAGGATGAACGCGAATCGCCTATGTGACACCGGCAGCTCTGTTTAAGTGTGAAAGTGAAACATTCTGTGGTCACATTAATTTATAAAGACATGTAGCTTGACCTGATGGATGGGAAACCTGTGCGTGTTATTGTAGCGAGTTTATGCGTCTGTCAGTAGTCTGTGGGTAAAAAGTATCTTCATTTCCTTTCTTTTTAATATGAACCTCACAACCTGACTTCCTTTAAAAAAAAAAAAAAAAAAAAAAACTTTACTGATGTTTAAGAAATAGTCCAAAAAGTGGCAAAGGTACTCAACATTCTTCTTATTCATCACCCATAGACTCTAGCATGGGCTATTCCACACGGGTTGAGCATTATAACTGAAGTTAAACATTTATTCCATGACACTAATTATTCTTGTTCTGGTTTGTGTTGTATGTATACACACAGAGAGACACTGGCACAAAAAAAAAAATAACGACAGGCTAAAATAATAAACTGCAATAAACATCTGCCTATGTTGGAGAATGCTTTATGCCACAGCGAGTCTTAATAAATGCTTGTATTTGGATTGGATTGTAGCGTGATAGAAGATTAGTGAGGTACGCAGGAGCTAAATCATTTAGGGCCTTATAGGTAAGTAATAATATTTTGTTACTGATACGGAACTTACAGTTTTTCTCAAATGCTAAAACACATTTCACAAACGTTTCCTCCATGTTCCCCAATGTCTAAACACAACACCCTTTTCTAAAGCTACATAAACACAACCACACCTTCTCACCTCAAAACTCAAACTTTCACACCAAAAGAGCAGCTCGAAGCTTTTAAAAATGTAAACACTATACACATCATTACACACTACAGCAAAACAATTGAAAACACAATGCTCAATTTGTGAGAAGGTTCTGTTTCATAACTGCCAATGCATATTTTTTAGAAACTTTACAGTAATGGATCTTCTTAGATCTCTGCAGAGGATTAGGCATTTAGATTTGTGAGTTTCATATGAAGAGTATAAATCTATAGTAAATTCTGCATGTACACTACTGTAACACAACTCAATGCAAAAACAGAATCTTTTGCACACAACAGTACTCTTGAAAACATGATCAGGGTGTGAAGTTTTTTTATTTACTTTATTCACACCACAATCACTGTGCGGCATCATGTCGCTGAGCTGCATCGGGCCACATCACCTCATCCACATCGCAGGCTATATTGTCTCTTGCCAGGCACCGCGGGAAAAACGCCCTGGAATGGCGAATCCATCCTTGGAAGGCCTCCACTGGGATGTCAACACAGGCCAGCTCCATTGCCCTTAGGAGGTTCTCTCTAGTGTATTTTTGTCTGTCATAAACCTTCCATCTCCACGATGAGAAGAACTCCTCTATAGGGTTCAGGAAAGGGGAGTAGGGTGGCAGACAGACGTTTAAAAAGTGGTTACTGTTGGTGGTGAACCACTCTCTGATTTGGTTTGTTCTGTGGAAGCGTACATTGTCCCAAATGATCACATAAATGTGATGTGCGGGCCAAGGATGGTGTTGTTGGCGGTCCAGGAGGATGTATTTTAGCTCCTCTAGGAAGGTGAGGAGACGTTGGGTGTTGTAAGACCCAAGGACAGCATGCCGGTGGACAAACCCATGGCCGCACAAAGAGTAATATTACCCCCCCGTTGGCCAGGAACCTCAGTGATGGCTCTTTGGCCAATGATGTTACGGCCTCTTTGCCTTCGTTTCTGCAGGTTGAAGCCAGCCTCATCCAAGAAGAGGTACTCATGAGGTCTGGCCATCGCGTCCAACTGTAATATCCTCTGTGAAAATGTGAAAGTGCACAGGTGTTCAAAACAACAGTCAATCAGGTAGCACAGTATTGTCCAGAAGTAATGTAGGCCACTGAGCAACACAGTATGTCCACTAACTGTACTGTGAACATGGATGTATACTTACTTGCACATACTCGTAACCTAGGTCTTTGTGTCGCGCAGAGTTGCGCTCAAAGGGAACCCTATAGACCTGTTTCATCCGCATCTTTTGGCGCCGGAGAACTCGGTCTATTGTGGCCAAGCTGACATCATCAATGCTCTCAAAGTTGACATTATCGGCAATGACTTTGTCTCTGATCTCCCGGAGTCTGATGAGGTTGTTCTCACGAACCATATCCACAATGAGGGTTTCTTGTGCCGCTGTAAATATGGCAACCCTCCCACCTCTATGTGGCATTCTTTCAACTCTAAAGAAAGAAACATGTGTTGTCAATTGACATGTTTTACAATACAGTAACAACTGATTTGAAACCAATAGACTACTTTCACAGGCTTGTAAAATTGTATTGTGATAAAGAAAGCAATACAGTACAATACCTGTTGTGTTGTCTGAATGCCCTGATAATGGTGGCCACGGAGAACCTACTCAGGTTTGGACGGACTCTTAGTCCTGCTTCAGCCATTGTCATGCCATGGACAATGACATGGTCAATGACTGTTGCTCGCATCTCGTCCGTAATGATGGTGCGAGGTTGTCTTGCTCTCCCTCCTGGACCTTCTCCTCTCCCTTGTTGGCCTCCTCCTCTTCTTCCATGGCCAGCTCTTCTCCCTCCTCTGACTCGAATTCCTCTTCCCCTGACTCTGCCTTCATCCATTGTGTTTGTTTGGAATCTTCAGCAAACTGTGCACTCTGAACTTGCTTTTATACATGTGGTCACAGCATTAGCAACAAGTGTCTTCAATTTTGAGTCGTTGTGTGTAATGAATGACGCCAGGTGTGTTCATTGTGTTCAAATATTGCTGACTGTGGCAAGCATTTTGCATCACATGAGCTTTCATTTGAGAATATGAGCAGAGTTCTTTTGCAACTTGTGTTTTAGCAAGGAAAAATGTGTTAAGATTTATGAGAACGGAGGATTGTGTTTTGTGAATTGTGTCTTCATGTGAAATGTGTTTATGATATTGGAAAATGATGGCTAGATTTAGTAAATGTGTTTAGACAACTGGTCATTTGGTTTAGAGGATTGGCTTTTGTGTTTTAGCATTTGAGAAAAACTGTAAACACATCTTATCCAGCTAATCTAATCATTTAGGCTTATTTGAAAACTACATGGTGTGTGTGTTGGAGCAGGGTTGGAACTAAACTCTTTAGGGCTGTTTGTTATGATAGGACAATATTTAAAAATCTGGAATCTGAGGGTGCAAAAAATCAAAATATTGAGAAAATCTCCTTTAAAGTTGTTCAAATTAAGCTCTTAGTTTTGATATATTTACAGTAGGAAATTTACTAAATATATTAATGGAACATGATCTTTACTTAATATGCTAATGATTTTTGGCATAAAATAAAAATGTATAATTTTAACCCATACAATGTATTGTTGGCTATTGCTACAAATATACTCCAGCGACTTAAGACTGGTTTTGTGCTCCATGCCAGGGTCACAATAAATGTTAAATAGTCATTTAAAAAAAAAAAAAAAAAAAAGATACTTTAAATGTTAAATTAGACCCACCAGTAGGTGTCAGCAAGTCACTGATAAGAGAGTCATTGCGATTGAACAGAATCATTTAAACGGTTAATACATTCAGGAACAAAACACGTCATCGCTCAGAGTCAGAGACGCAAAACTGTGCTATGGTGGCTATGTTTGGAATTATTTTTGTTGTCGAAATAGAGCAAAAACAGGCAATATGGTGTCTAAAACGCAAGTCTCTTAATTAACTTCTTGTTTTTTGAACTGTTGTAAAAAGCAAATCTACAGGCCTAATCATTGTGATTTTTTCGAGAAAAATGGCATTCTTCATGTGATGTTGACTTACTATATTAAATTATATAAATATATACATGTTCTGCTTCTATATCTTCAATTTTGTGATCATTCTAAACGCATTTTAACACTGAATCACGCAGTGAAAGAAAGCACTCCAAATGCAGGCGGACTAGTCTAATCTAACGTTACTAGATTTCACGGCACACTGTTTAGAGTGTTTTGTTGCATGCGTCCTCCATAGCTTGGAGAAGAGGTATACGCGTTTGTGGATTTCGGTCATACACTTTCCATCTCCAGGCAGAAAAAAATTCCTCAATAGGATTGAGAAATGGAGAATATGGAGGGAGATAAACAACTAAAAAGCGTGGGTGGGCAGTGAACCAGTTACGAACCAGAGCAGCCCTGTGGAAACTTACGTTGTCCCAAATGACAACGTACCTGAGCTGCTCTGGGCCATCTACCTGA